>JAGVSP010000399.1:0-99090 GCA_022494985.1 Micrasema minimum | reverse complement strand
TTTTACTCCGCCTGGCCGAGTGTGCAAGCAGAGGCGGAACAAACCGATAGAACAGACGCCAAAGCGTTGGGTTTTTGTGACGCATCTATCTCTCTTCCTCCTCGCCGATGCATCCGAGTAAAGGGAGACCAGCAGCCAAAAGAAAAAAAAAAAAAAAATGTAATTTATAGAAATAACTGTAATTTTTCATTTAAATCCTGCTTTGTGATTATACCAAAATAATGATAAATCCAAGTAATCATAAGTTCCATTCAATTTCATAAAAGTATGCTATTTTTTCATCAATGTTTTCTTATGACGTTTCTCGAGTAAAATTATCGTCCGTAAACCGACTTTACAAAAGTTTTTTTTTTACATTAACAAAAACGGTAATTCACAAGATCATACGTTTAAATATCGGACAATAAATAAGCGAGATTACACCAATTATAATTTTGATTTTTTGTAAGCCTTAGTCAAAAACGAAGATTTCTAACGTTGCTATCTTATTGCCTTCAATAAAGGGTGTAACACAAAACTCGTATGTACAAAGCGGGAAACCAGTGAATCTCTACATCATATTTGGAATCGATTAAGTAGACTAATTTTTTTTTAATTGACCCATATTTTTCGAGAAAATTAAGTATGAATTTGATTTTTCTTTCGATAAGTTTTGGCAAATTGTTATCAATCATCTTGTATTTAGTCAACTTTATGCTATCACACTGTCGATTGAAATACTATTTCAATGACTAATAAATTTAAGAAAAACAAATAAATTATCATCTTGAGTGTGTACAAATACTTGTAGACAAAAACTGGATTTCACTCCATAACGGGCAGATATGGATATCAAATACCTAGGTGAAATGGCGAATGACAGGTCATTAGCCCTGTAAACGCCTAGATATCCATATTCCCTTCCAAACTTCTCGGCCCCTGTTGAGATGTCAAATTTTAAGGAAACAAAATTTAAAAAACGCAATTTTATTAACGGATTTAGGCAATTTTACTTAAATCTGCCGTACTTATGAAAGATTTATAAGAAGTAAATTTTTTTTTTTCTTGCTTTCGATTAAAAAATCATATCACACATTGGGACCTCCAAATATGATGTAAGATTTCACCAGTTATCGGGTTGTACCTAGAGTTTTTGTTGCTCAATGTATTAAATATAATACATAATATTAGTCAGGCAATTCTTAATTTCCCAGAATTCTCTTGTAACGAAGTTCAGAATACTAACGAGGCAACAAAAAAACAATTTAAATTTAAAATGGTTTTATTCTTAATTTATTTAATTCACATATTAATATTACATAATTTAAAGTTTCCTAAATATCTCAGTAGGGTGTCCCATATATGACCAAAAAATATTGTTTTTCGATTTAGAAAACGCATACCCTCTATCTTTTTTGCAATTACTATGGCCTATTCAGATACGAAATTTCATATGTTGTACAATGATTTTGACTCGTGCCGACGAGGCTCAAAGTTTTTCAAAATTAGAGAAATTCCCTTCATGTTGTATGAACATGTTTTCGATGCAAGTCGGCACGGGTTACTGTAACTCCAAATGAACTGAAATTTTCTGAACAAGTGCTATAATAGCAAAACAAAAGAAAGTGCGGCCCGTATGCATTAAATAATAATCAAGTTGAAAAATAAGGGACACCCCAAAAATTTTTTTTTTTTTCGATTTTAAAAAGGCATACCCTCTCCGTTGTGTACTGCCAATTTACATGTAATTCTCATACTTATATTATATGTGTGATACCTTGGACTGGTACTGAGACGTAAGACTGATTCATCTTGCTTTTTTGTTAAAATTGAAGATAATCTGTACTTTAATGTGAAAATTCTTATTCCTTTATTGCGACAAATCCCCTGTATGACGATTGTACACAGTTTGGATGACTTGAATATTACCGGTCGATATAACCGTGAACCTCGATTCATGTTAATTGTATCGTGCGAATTAACTGGATGGAATTTTAACGAAGAGTGGCTAATATTTCCTGAACAGTTATGTGCTGTTAACTCTGAAAGAACCGTGCTAAAATCCTATAGAAAAAAAAAAACATAATAACTGACGCTGCCATTTGATGAGACAAAAAACTATAAAAACGAGTTTTTTATACTTGTAAAACAATCTAACAACAATCACAAAGCCATCAGTGATATCCGTTTGTAAATCGGACAATCAATAAGCGAGATATGATAAAAAAAAATATGAATGTATCTTTTTGTATGTATGTTAAATCTTTTTTTTTTTTTTTTTTTTCACTACAATCCTACCAAGTCAATTTTGTGGCTTGTTGGTAGAGGTCAAGTTGAACATCAGAATATGTATATTAAATCTAAATATCTAAGATTTCATTTATATACAGTAGGTACATAATTACGAACAATAAACGCAATTAGAGATAAGTTAAAAACTCTTGACCGAGTAGCCACTCTCTTATTTAAGCCTTTATTACAATGTTTTGCTAATCTCATTTCGTGATTTTACATTTAGATTATGTAAGAATATCAGTCGTTGATCGCATACCGATTTTGACATACATAAGCACGATAGAAAGTCAACGGTCCACGCGCTTGGTAGCTGCAAGACTGTTGTGTCTAGACTCTTAACTGTGCAGCGGTCTTGAGAGATTTCTCGAAAAATAGCGCAACTATTATTATAATTACTATGGACAAGTTTGTATATTTGGAAGTTATGTTTACAAGAGACGGAAATGTGGATAAGGACATTGAGAGAAGGAAACAGAGTTAATGGTGCCTTGAAATCCATAGTGGCAAATAAGAAGCTAAATTGGCAGTACACAACGGAGTTCTGGTACCAACCCTTATGTATGGTAGTGAAGCGTGGTGTTGGAAAAACAAGGATGAAAGTAGACTGAATGCTGTTGAAATGCGATCTATGTGTGGTAAGACTATGTATGAAAAAAGGTGTACAAATGTCCAAATTAGAGCAGAGTGCAAGGCTGAGATAAGCATTATCCACAAAATTAACATTTTACGATGGTTCGGTCATGTGGAGCGAATGAGTGACGAAAGAACGGCTAAAAGAAGTTTAAATGCGAGTGCGCCTGGATGTAGAAGCCGAGGAAGGCCGAGAAAGACAACCTGGCATGACCGAGTACGACAAGTACTTGAATGTGGACAGGTGAAAAGTGGGAATAATCGGCGTATGTGCATGAGAAGATGTATGAATGTAGAGGAAGCATAGGAAGTCTGCCAGGACAGAGTGGTATGGCGTTCTATCCTCTCTGCTCACCTCTACGGGGAAATGGCGTGATGGTTAGTTAGTTAGTTAGTTAGTTAGATAATTCTAGGAATGTTTTAGCACCGCCACATAGGGGGTAACCTACAGACTTGCCTTCAAAGTAAATCGCCATTAAGGTAATATGCACCAACTGCATTCCTCGCTAATAAATGGTAGGGGAAAGTAAGATGCATTGATTTTGGCAAAAAGTACTACTTAGGTCCTTGCAATGCGCTTTTGAGTCAAAATTATGTTCATATATTAAAATTAGTTATATATAAATAATTTAATCTATGGAATTCCACCAAGTAATGTCAATAAAAAATATAAAACGAAATATTGTTTGTTTATTTTGTTTGTACATTTTTATATAGCTACAAAAAAATCTTACAGCTAATATAATACATTTTTAAATTATAATTTTTTTAAATCTAAATATTTATTTATTTATTTGGACTTGTACATAGTGTTTTAAAAAATATATATATAATAATAATGTTCCCTCACTGGGATAACCCGTGCCGAGGGAAACATTTTACATTGTTTATAATGGGTATATTCTACATACAATCTTAATTTAATTAACCCAACATCAATACATATTTTTTTTTTTAAATCATACAGATAAAAGTAAGTAAGTGTCATAAAATTTTAAAGTCAGAAACCCCCTGACTATCTACTTGGCCTGATCCATTCCTCCATTTTTTTATGGCTACTTTGTATGCTGAGTGTTTTTCGAGTGTTATGATATAACTGATCACAAAGATGCTTTTTATGTTTTAAATAGGTATACACTGATTTCAAATATCTTTAATTTCGTATATACATAGTGTAAGAAATAAAATCTCTTAGGAATATTCCAGCAAGCGGTTCTATTCTTGTTACCATTCCAAATAAAAACCTCATGATTCCTGGTTGAATAAGGTAACTGCAATACGTTATTCTTGATATAACTGCAATACGTTATTGTTGTGGTATCCTAAATTGATGTCTCAGAAACTTTGCTGTATAACATTAGTATTTTACTAAGGTTCCTTCTGAATTCATTCAATCTCTATATTAGTTTGACAGTCTCCGGTAGTTCATTATACCATTTTGAATCCTTTGTACATTATTCTGTTCTGAGTACATGTCTTAGATCTATTGATTGTCTTTAAATTATTTTTAATTCTGGTGTTATACTCATGGGTGTTGCGGTTAAACTGAACCTTTGTCATAAAATAATCTGGTAATAAACCATTTAACATTTTATGAATAAACACCATTATATTAAAATCAATCTTTTCTTTCACGAATATCCACCCCAAGATCTTTTAACATTTTCTTAATTTTTAAATATCTGTTACGCTTCAGAATGAGGAAATCCACTGCTACCCGGAATTGAATTTTAAAAATGCTTTCGTGTAGACGCAAATATTTAAAAATTTTGAAGTGGGATGAAATATCCCCAAAAACGCACGCAAAAATTAATAAAAAATGTTGAAAATAGCATTCATTTCAAAATCTTAAACAATGACGTCACTCCTTGTATCTAAGTGTAGTGTTTCCCGTTTCCGTTTTTAAACCCCCGTAGCCGCGTTCCATGGCATTTTAATATGGAATACAATCTACATACAAGCTTCTATTGCAAAAAAGATGGCCGCCATTCAGTCTCCCTAGAACAGCTGTTAACAGTATATGACAGTTGAGTCGACGGTATATTTTATCTGTGCTTCCCGCGTCAGTTTTGTTACTGGCTGGAGAAATACCATGGCCTTAAACAAGTTTCAATGCCACAAAATGGCGTTTATTTTCAATAATTTTTTTTAATACAAAAAATAAAAAAGATTCCACTAACCATGTGGTTATCAGTGGATTTCTTTAGTTAGTCTTTGGCATATAGAATCATCGTAAATAAAAATAAAACAATGAGAAACAAGATTTGATTTGAAACAACCCCCGTTTTATGACGTCACTCCTGCAAAAATGACGCAGTTAGTACATAGTAGTATTCGGCGTGGTATTTGAAATGTGCAACTTTAAAAAAAACCGTATCTTCATCAATAACTTATAAAAAAATATTGAATATTTTTTTTTTGTTTAGTTAAATAGTAAGTTTATAAAAAAAAATTACTTTAGAATCAGTGGATTCCCTCATTATTCTCATTGCTTTATTTTAGCACCGCCACGTAGAGGGTAACACACAGACTTGCCTTCAAAGTAAATCGCCATTAAGGTAATATGCACCAACTGTATTCCTCGCTAATAATGTCAGGGAAAGTAAGATGCATTGATTTTGGCAAAAAGTAATACTTAGGTCCTTGCAATGCGCTTGTGAGTCAAAATTTTGAGCATTCAAAATTATTAGGGACATAATTCAACACGTGTTGGTTTTTAATACTTACTCATTAATATTTTGTTTAAAAACTCCTAAAGTTCCACGCTTATACAAACAATTTCCTTACTCAAGACATTTTTTCTATACCAAAGTAGTACTCTCTGGAATTATGTCAATGCATCTCCAAATATTATCGCATTAAAGCCGATATCGACAAAATCAAGAAAGGTCTTTTACGTTTTTGTTCCCGCCCGAGCCATTCGAAAGGTCTTTTACATTTGTTCGGATACTTGTACCCTTCGAATGGATGATGAAAGAACGGCTAAAAAAATATATGATGCGACTGTGCCTGGATGTAGAAGTCGAGGAAGGCCGAAAGACAACCTGGCATCGACCAAGTAAAACATTTAGTGCTTGAAAGTTGGGCACGTAAGATGACTCGGAATAATCGACGTGCGTGCATGAGAAGATGTATAAATGTGGAGAAAGCAAGAGAAGTATGCCGGGACAGAGTGGTGTGGCGTTCTATCCTCTCTTACCTACCCCTTTCGGGGAAATGCGTGATGGTTAGTTAGTTAGTAACTTATTAAATATTTTTTAACTGACCAGTCAATATAAGTAGGTTTTTTTTGACGTGATAACGTCTAATAAATCGATGAACGCCGGCTGCACACACAAAAAGGATGACTCATTGTCACGTTCCGCCTGAGCCGAGTGCGCAAGCGAGAGCGCGGAACAAGCGATAGAGAGGCACGATCGGCCTAAGCGTTCGGTTTGTGACGCATCTATCTCTCTTCCACTCCATCGGCCGATGCGTCCGAGTAGAAGGAGACAGCAGCAGCACACAAAGCTACAAAGTGAAAGTGAAATTGTCATCACCAAAATGAAATGAAATCACCAAATTGTGCACTTCCAGACCAAGTTAATATGTTTTCGGTAGTACCAGACCGATCCTTTAAAAGGACATTTTAAATTCCCATCACAGCCAAAATTGTAATTTTTGATTAACTCCTGCTTTTTATTATACAAAATAATGGTAATTCAGTAAAAATAATTCAATTCAATTTATAAAAGTATGCTATTTTTCATCAATGTTTTCTTATGACGTTATCACGTAAAATAGGGTTATTCCCGATAACGTGAATATTTTTGAAAACATTATAAATATTTAAAGTATATTTTTACAATTCCAACGATATAAAAACACAATAATCAAAAATGTATGTTTTTAAAAACACGAAAATACGAATTAACGTCAGTTATTGGCTAATGACGTCATACCCGTCTACCGTGAAAGGCGTGAAATTCATTCCATAGTGAGCGCCTATATTGCTGTGACGTCACACCGCATGCGCGCCAAATGGAGAATTTTACGAGCGATTTGAAAAAGCGCTATTTCAAACCGCGCTAGAAAGTTAAAATGACATCGTAAAAAAAAAAAAATCAAATCGGGAAGAACCTTATTATCGTCCGTAAACCGACTTTACAGACAGCCAAATTTTTTTACACCCTGTATATATATATTGCGTTTATTTAACTATTAATTAATAAACATGAGGTACATAGGTCACTCGGATAACGGAATGAATTGCACTTAGTTCATCTAGTATAAAGTTATTCCTTCAGGATTAGCAGAAACGAGTAAGGGACATTTCTATTGTATGGGGTTGCCAAATTTTATTTTATTTTATTTTGTGTTAGGAACAATAACAGACAAAAGGATACTAAATATAATACAAAAAAATATTAAAAAATATACCTAGGTAGACCCAATTGCCCCTTTAAAATTGTTCGCATCGTGCTTAATTGAGTGACATACACACAATGATTAAGTAAATATAAAAGCAAGAGTGATCACAAATATCTGGCGGACAACCTTCTCTTGAACCCACCTACGGAGCTTCCGAAGATGTCCCATCTGTACCTTCAGTGCTGTCCCTGTGTATTACGTTTGTACTCTCTGCACATACGAGAGAGAGGATTGTAAACCAAATATCCTGTATTGGAGGAAAAGCGCTCAGCTCTGAAAATGTCGTAAATTGGCACGCAGACCGATTTCGCTTATTAGCGTTGTGTCAAGGTGACTATTTATAATTTTATGCAAACAAGTGAGATCGATTACTTTCCTCTTTTTTTCTAAACATTTTCATAAATGTCCGGGCTTTTAGCGGACAGTCTGGTATTATTTATGGCTAGTTGAAAAAAACTTTTGATTGTCTGTAAAGTCGGTTTACGGACGATAATTTTACGTGATAACATCATAAGAAAACATTGATGAAAAATAGCATACTTTTATGAATTGAATTGAATTATTATTACTGAATTATCATTATTTTGTATAATACAAAGCAGGAGTTAATTGAAAATTACAATTTTTTCCACAAATTCAATTTTTTTTTCGTTTTTTCTTCTTGTGTGCTGCTGCTGTCTCCCTTCTACTCAGACGCATCGGCCGATGGAGTGGAAGAGAGATAGATACGTCATAAACCGAACGCTTAGGCCGATCGTGCCTCTCTATCGCTTGTTCCGCGCTCTCGCTTGCACACTCGGCTCAGGCGGAACGTGACAATGAGTCATGCTTTTCGTGTGTGCAGCCGGCGTTCATCGATTTATTAGACGTCATCACGTCAATAAAACAAAAATCACAGGGTCAAAAAAAATCAGATGTCCACTTTCAAGTACTTGTCGTACTTGGTCATGCCATGTCTTTCTCGGCCTTTCTCGGCTTCTACATCCAGGCACACTTGCATTCAAATTTCTTTTAGCCGTTCCTTCATCCCTCATTCGCTCCACATGACCAAACCATCGTAAAAGGTTAATTTTATGGATAATGCTTATCTCAGCCTTGCACTCTGCTCTAATTTGGACATTTGTACACCTATCATACATAGTCTTACCACACATAGATCGCATTTCAACAGCATTCAGTCTACTTTCATCCTTGTTTTTTCCAACACCACGCTTCACTACCATACATAAGGGTTGGTACCAGAACTCCGTTGTGTACTTCCAACATTATTAGCTATATATTAACAATTTCCTGTGAGCAAACTTGCGATACTAACTTACGATCGCGCTTAAAAAATACATAAATATATTTAGCGTGTCTTTTGACAGACTGCACAGTTTTTCTGAACAGGAAACTGAACAGTTTTCTGTCTCGCATTAGGTAATTCAAAGTCTTATATAAAAAAATCGTCGCCTGTTTCTTAAATTGCCAATTTTTATTATTAGATTAAAGAAATTAAGAAAGGGCTTTTACGATGGTTCGGTCATGTGGAGCGAATGAGTGATGATGAAAGAACGGCTAAAATAAAGTTTAAATGCAAGTGTGCCTGGATGTAGAAGCAGCGGAAGGCCGAGAAAGACAACCTGTTGCTCGATCACAGATCACTACCGACTCGGTAATAAGCGACGTGATAACGATTTCTTACCCATGGATGTTTAACGTTTTCGCGATCACAATGGAACACGCGTTAAAAGTTATCGATCGGGATTATTAAACGAGCGCATACTAGTCGCGAGCCATTTCCCGAGATATATCTTATTCGCACATATATTCATTCAATCTTTATTATAATTTAGCCGGTTTTCGGCAAGCCAAATATTGAGAAAAGCAGTCGACATAATAAAAAATCCGACAAGCGCGTTGATTTAACGTTTGACGTACGGCCGCGATATTTCGGGCATCGGCCCCGCTCGGCTCAGATCGGCTATGCTCGGCTCGGGAACACGTTGCCGAACTGATACCACGGTATCGAACTGTGATCGGTCAAATCACGTTAGCACGTTTTTAAACTACGTCGATAGTTATCTGTGATTGAGCAACTGGCATGACCAAGTACGTCAAAAGTGGTCATGTGAAAAGTCGGAATAATCAGCGTATGTGCATGAGAAGATGTATGAATGTAGAGGAAGCAAAGGAAGTGTGCCAGGACAGAGTGGTATAGCATTCTATCCTCTCTGCCGAAATGGCGTGATGGTTAGTTAGTTAGTTAGATTAAATATAAAAAAATTGAGGATTTTTTCAGCGTCGTGGCAACCCTATTTACCAACCCCCCTGGGAAGGTCTAATATGAGACATAGGACAGCCGGGCACTGTACCCAGGGGGCGACATGTAACAATATTCCCTTCAACTCGTTAATTCGGCTAATAACACTTAGTCTGTATACAATGTGCGCCTGTCAGACTGTAGTAACCTTCGAACAAGATTTTCAGAGAAGTGACATTCGATACTTGAAAAATACTACCGTGTCTAGTGTCTAGTTACCCACTACGTCATCAATAGGCGTATACGTCATCACTACACATCTATGTCACACGTTTCATGTATTGGCCCAAGTGCTGGAGTCTTTAGACGGTGGAATTTGATTTTTTTAACACGAATATTCTCAAAAACGTTATAAATATTTAAAGTATATTTTTACGATTCCAACGATATAAAACACAATGATGAAAAATGTTGTTTTCATCTATAAATTTATATTTTAAAAACACGAAAATACGAATGATTTTTAACGCCCGTTATTGGCTTATTACGTCATACCCGTCCACCATGAAAGGCGTGAAATTCATTACGAAGTGAGCGCCTATACTGCTGTGACGTCACACCGCATGCGCGCCAAATGGAGGATTTTGCGAGCGATTTGAAAAAGCGCTATTTCAAACCGCGCTAAAAAATTCATACGACATCGTAAAAATTAAAAAAAAATTCCCTCGATATTGTAATTTTTCTATCAATTTTTTGAAATAAAAAATAAAAAATCGGGAAGAACCCAATTGTATTTTCAGCTCACTATAAATTTCTTGAGCCGTTAAGTTCAATATTTGAAGCGCCCTTGAGGTATATTTACACGAAAACGCCGCTATGTAAATTATCCATAATAATAATAAGAGGTTGGTGGCCTCCGTAGTGTAAAGGCTAAGACGCTGGACTCACGATACGGAGGTTCCGGGCTCGATTCCCTGTGAGAACACATTAATCAAAAATTGATTTTTCTCAAGCCAGGGTGTTTGTGTTCACACCTGTTCTCCTCTATGGCTGCGAATCGTGGCACCTAACCAGGGCCAAAGATAGCAGACTTGTGAGTGCAGAGAATAGGTCCCTTAGGAGAATATTAGGTGTGCGGTGGTCTGACTGTGTAAGGAACACAGAGGTGAGCAACCCAACCCGCGGTATCTACTGTCATCCGGCGAGGGCGTTTCCCCATAAATATACTACGCACGCCTCCCGAGAGCCGCCACCACGCTTGCCTATTTTACAAGGCATCAGGTTCTCGGCGTCCTGGTCGTCCACTGTTGACAATTCGTCGGCAGTTTGCGCCAGAGCTGCGGGACGCGGACTCGACTTGGGAGGATGCACGGGAGCTGGCGGGCGATCGCTTGGCCTGGAGGCAGTTTGTGGATGCCATATGCTCCACATAGGGAGCGGATATGGTATAACGAATGAACGAATGAATTATATTTTAACCAGTAAATCTTTTAAAAGTTAGGTTTCTAATCACGGTTATCTCTTTTCCGTCATATTGAATCGCACTGCATAGAAAGAGAGGCTACACGATTATCGAGTGCATTACTACGGGTAACTCGACCAGGCACTCGTATACTAATTAAATTTGTTAGTTGACAACAATCAAACATAGATTTTAATACTTTGAACAGAGGGAGCAAATCATTGAATATTATTCTTTTTCTATTAGTGTAGGTAAGGCTCTACTGAGCTTTATTACTTACTAGAAGACGCCTGTTGCTCAATCACAGATAACTATCGACGTAGTTAAAACCGTGCTAAACACGTGCTAGCCCTAACGATTTGATCGATCACAGTGACATTCGTTCGATACCGTGGTATCGATAGCCGAGCATAGCCGATCTGAGCCGAGCGGGGCCGATGCACGCTGTAACGCGGCCTTATGTCAAACGTTAAATCAACGCGCTTGTCGGATTTTTTATTATGTCGACTGCTTTTCTCAATATTTGGCTTGCCGAAAACCGGCTAAAATTATAATAAAGATTGAATGAATATATGTGCGAATAAGATATATCTCGGGAAATGGCTCGCGACTAGAAGCGCTCGTTTAATAATCCCGATCGATAACTTTTAACGCGTGTTCCATTGTGATCGCGAAAACGTTAAACATCCATGCGTAAGAAATCGTTATCACGTCGCTTATTACCGAGTCGATAGTGATCTGTGATCGAGCAACTGAAGATGTCTCTCCAATTTTAGTTTGCTTTATATTATAACCAGTAAATCTTTTAAAAAATTGAATTTCTAATCACGATTATCTCTTTCCCCCTCATTGTAAATCGCACTGCATAGAAAGAGAGGCTTCACGATTATCGAGTTGGTAGATTTGGTAACATTATTATGTTCCCCACTTGACAACAACGAAATGCGTTGAATTCTTCTACATTCGCTCTTCCAGAACAAATTATTGTAATTTTTGAAATATGATACCGAAGACGCATAGGGTACTAAGTCCCGAGGGGTTGGAGGGTAGAGATACTTCACAAGCACCCTCTCTGCCTACCCTCTGCGTACACTGCTAATCGAATCAACAGCTTGTCGCTTTCAGTCGCTAAATGTATTTTTATCTCACATCAACTGGCTGCTTTTGTTGCCATTGCGAAGTCAAATCGAAAAATTATGCATCAACATCATAATTTGAGAGTCGAAAGTGTAATATGACTTTTTAATCCGAGCTTCACATATATTTTTTTTTCTCTTCTCATAAAAGTACAACATTAGTAACCGTGAGATTAAGTAAAATTGCACGAATTCATATTCAAATGCTGTTTTTTGATTTTGTTTTATTTGTAGATAGTATATTAATTCTGACTAATACATCATATTTGATATACAATTTCAAAAAAATAATTTATCCAAGCAAAAAACATCTTCGTAGACAATTTTCTCGAAAACTATGGGTCAATATTTTTTTACAAAATCACTAACTAACTAAACTATGTAACATTTCATCTGGTCATTCCGCCTTGTACAATCGGTTTTGTTCCAGAGATGATAACAATACTACATCCACGTCTCTCTGTCCTCGCTACACTTCCTTGCTTCCCTCCACATTCATACATCTTCTCATGCACGCACGTCGATTATTCCGACTTCTACATGGCCCTACTTCAAGCACTTGTTTTACTTGATCATTGTCATGTCTTTCTCGGCCTTCCTCGACTTCTACACCAGAGCACAGTTCGCATCAGATATTTTTTTAGATGTTCTTTCATCTCCAATCCGCTCTACATGACCGAACATGGATAGTATATAATTTGACCTAAATAACATATTATGATAAGACAATTTGCAAAATAAATAGCGAAAAAAAAATCAACTTCATACACAATTTTCTCAGAAAACTAAGGGTCAAATCAAAAATTTTTATTCTATTAAATCGACTCTAAATATTATGTAGATTCACTGGTTTTCCGCTTGTACATCGAGTTTTGTTACGCCCTGTATATGTAGATACCTACCGCAGGTAAAATTGCTCTAATTCTTATAGAAACGCGTTTTCTAATTTTGTTTTCTTTATGGATAGTATTAATATGACTAAATACATGATATTTGATAACAATTTTAAAAAAAAAATCGAAAAAAAAAAACATCTTTTTACATAATTTTCACGAAAACTATGGGAAAATAAAAAAAAAAAATTCTACAAAATCGACTTCAAAGATGACGTAGATTCTTTCGTTTCCTGCTAGCACACCGAGTTTTTAAAATCGTAGAATACGTTTGTATGGGAAAGCGGCCGCGAGTCACGCGATTTTTAACTCATAGCATTGATGTTTTCATTACCGTAAAATATTTATTTTCCGATCATTTCCGCTATGCCGCTCGCCGCTCGTGAATGCCCTGTTAGTTTTCCTCGCGTCGGCATAGCACGCCATCTGTGCTCCACAGATCTAAGTAAAGCGGCAAGCAGTACTCAGCTAAGTCTGGCATTAGCGCTAAGTCTGTTGCGAGCAGAGACTCCACTCTGTTAATACGATTATCCCAAAACTTTACTTCGCCATGTAAATACGGACAGTTTTTAAACCAGAGACCTTTCAAACTTTGTATTTTCTAACTCGACAAAGGGGTGTGATTTTAGAGGGTAAAATAAGGAATTTACTAAAGCAAAAAAATCCGCCAATTTTCTCATTGTATGACAAAGAGTTCACATGTGAAGCGTCGCGTCATTTTACTGTATATTGGCGGATATGAATATCACATACTAGGTGAAATGGGGAATGTTGTAATACATCAAGTGGCCACTTACCCAGCCAATGACAGGTCATAAGCCCTGTAAACGCCTAGATATCCATATTCCCTTCCAAATTTCTCGTCTCTGTTGAGATGTCAAATTGTAAGCTTTTTAAAATTAATTTCTTAAATTATGAAATAAATATTTTTAAAAAATAAGTTATCTGTCCCGTATACAGAGCGCATAAGTCTAGTAACAATACAGGAATAAAACAATTTTATGGAAACGCAATAAAAATAACGATAAAATATTAATCCCCATCAACTTATGTGGAAATAATAGCCGCGGCTTAATGTACCATCTGTTAAGATACTAAATCCCCACAGAATTGTTTTTTTATATTTTGTCTGTCAATAAAATTCCTTAGTGCGTCCCTGTGTCAACGAAAAATTGCATTTTTTTAACTAACTAACTAACCTGCACGCCATGTCTCCGAAGGGGTAGGAAGAGAGAGGTGTTGAACGCCTCTACCACTTCTGTCCTGCATAGCTTCGTTCTCTTGCTTCCTGCCACATTCATACATCTTCTCATGAACGCACGTTCGATTCTTCCGACTTGTATCGATAAATTTCGGGCAAATTATCTTTACCATTGATCATGCTATCTTGTCTTTCTCGAAGATCCCTAAAGTTCTACATCCAGGCATTGTGCTAATCATATAATTGCCAGTGGGGGAATTTTATATAACAATCCTTTCGCTCACAATTTTTTACGTTAAATAATCTGTAATTTCTCTGAAACTGGTTTTTTCATTCAGTGTGTCCCAATACTTGTATACAAAAACTGGATTTCACCATTACGGGTTAAATAACCACCATGATTACAACAATTCGAAAGAACTTTGGAAGAAACGATATAAGCATCTCAGGCGTATACAAGGCATATGACCTTCATTGCTGCGTTAAGTGGCCACTAGTAGGTAAATACAGCAATCGATGTAAGAATCACACTATGCAATCATAAAGGTTTCTGCTAAAACACGCGTTAGCAATTTTTTCCTTAAAAATTCCACTGGGTACGGATGACATGTGACTAGATGTTCATCCGAATTTAGATTTAAATAAAAATTAATTTTAATTCCCCTATATCTCCATTGGATCAGATTTGGATAATTCCAAATACTAGGTGAAATGATAAGCTGAATGTTGGTAATACATCCCCAAGTGGTCCTTAACTCATCCTCTGACAGGTCATGAAACCCTGTAAACCGCTGGACGTCCAGGACGCGGAATCCGTTATTCTGTTTCAGTTGTGGCGCCACAAAAATGCAGGGTTGTGATTTTTGACGTTTAGTGACTCAGAAGAATACAAGGTGTGGCGAGTGTGTTTGACTTGATACACATGAGGTTGACGTGAGTAAGGGACAAATCGAGGACTCTCATCATATGGATGTACGTGGTCCGAAGTCACGTGGCAGGTGCTTCGTCTTAGAGTCCAGTTGACCTTAAATCTTGCTACAGGGTTGACCATCCGAACGTTCATGTATGAAAATTATAGGGATTACACTGCAGATGGTCAAACAGGGAAACAGAGGTATCAAAAATAGCCCCCCCCTCTGATTATGTCTATAACTTTTTAACAAACGTTGGCTCAGTACCATATAGAGGGGATAAGTCATATTGAAAGAATGATCATTAAAAAAAACATTCTTTAAAAGAAAACATAGATAGTATTAACCTAGCGTATTGTAGGTATTTTAATACAAATTTAATACACTATACGAGTGCCTGGTCGAATTACTAGCTATGAATGCACTATTTATGTAGCCATACACCGATTAAGTTGATTATAAGACACTTTTACTACTATCGAGGTTTATAATATTCTTTAATTACCAAGTACAGTACTAACTCCTGAAACGAAGAATACTTCAATGGAACGAACAAGTAAATTACAATTTGTTGACTGTAGATATTTATCCACATTATCTAGTCATTCTCTTAAATTACTGTAATGTAATTTCCTTTGTAAACATCATTTTGAGGTAATGAATAGCAAAATACGTTCTACTAGTGTGATCATTACCAAATGTCTATGTTTATCAAGCCCTAGATGGCGATAAGTCTTACATAAACAATAACATAAATGAAGAGTCAATCTTAAGGACGTTTCCAACGTAGGTTATATAGTTCGGTTGTATCTCATAGCAATTCTTGATAGGTCTTCTCGACCAATAGCTTAGCAATTATTCTCAAAGTATTACGAATCGAGAGTGTGAAGCTATCGCGGCACATTTCATTTTTAGAAGATAGACGGCATCAATTTTTGGCCAATTAGCAAAAAACAGATATCAACATTACCTAGGCGGATATGTTGTTAATTACATCAAGTAGGTCCGGATCTTACGTCCTGCCAAATGGAGAAGGTCATAATTGCCCTGATCAATCCCTGATATCCACTTCTTCTCTTCCAAAACTTTCGTCACTGTGTATTCACATTGTAAGGTATACTATGTACGATTTTGTATATTATATATTCTTTGTGCCTAAATCTTATTATATAGCGGTTATGTATTATTCATATATTAATATATACAATACTCCGTTTTCGTATAAATATACCTCAAGTTGCATTAGGGTACTGCTTTCGGAACCTTACCACGTGCAAATAATAATAAATAAAAGTTATTTGAGTCTAAAATTCAAAATAATTTCTTTAAAGAAAACAAAATTTGAAAACGCGGTTATAATAATCAAAGATTTGAGACCAGTATTTGACTTAAGTTTCTTTCGGAAAATTATCACTTATGTCTCACAGTTGCCGCACTTTTTTGGTGCGGAGAGCATTCCAAGCCACAGGGTCCCTCGCATACCGCAAAAGCGCGCTCCACCAAATTTTGTGCGCCTGATTGCAGATCTTCTCTAAAAAACCCTGCCTATTGCTGTTCT
This sequence comes from Micrasema minimum, assembly GCA_022494985.1. NCBI lineage: Eukaryota > Metazoa > Arthropoda > Insecta > Trichoptera > Brachycentridae > Micrasema > Micrasema minimum. The sequence continues at coordinate 82,373 of JAGVSP010000399.1, read as the reverse complement.
ATAGCAGCTGATGTATACTGTGAGATCGTCTCGTCAGCTAGTTACATCTGGATACAAAGCTCTTTTAAATACTCTCGGTTTGTCATAATGCATGGCAGTGTACATTATGCTACATTGGGTGCGGAACTATATGAAATTAGTATTGCATTAATTTCTAGTATGTTTACAAATTTAAACTGTACGTTATGTTGAGTTATACAGAAGGCACAAAAGCGATATTTCATGCAGAGCTATAAAATGAAAACTTTGTTCCATAATATTTTATTGAGGGTGATACCTAATCATGCTTACAAGCGGGAAAACCAGTGAATACAATCATATTAGGAGAGCAAATTTCAGTATGATTGATGTAAATGGGATCGATGACCCTTGCAGTTTTCGACATGTTGTAATGAAGTTATGGAAAAATTAAGTTAATGTGTATTCCTTCCAAATTACAGATATCATTAAAGCGTAGTGAAGGTAAAAATGCGTTTTAATCAGAATTTAGTAGCATTCAAACTTAATTCTGCTTATAGTATTCTTATTGCAATTTTGTGAAATTTTTAAAAAAACTGACTCATCATATCCCCTGGCTTAAACAATCTTATCCCTACTCAGGGCAATAGTTCCCCTTTGAGGCTCTCAAATGGTGAATGATTTGAATGTTCGAGGAAGTTGTTCAAATATGCGTACATTACATACTACAATTTCTGTTTCTAGTGAAAATTATCTAATTAAATTTTTCTCATTTTCTGTTGAATTAAACAAGGTGAGATTGACAGAAAGTGACTGTTAATTAAGGACTTAGGATGCATTGAACACAAAAACGAGTTTATATAGCATATCTATTGTAAAAAAAAAAAAATTAATTGTTAACGTCGTAAATATAGTGTTATTATCTGTTATAAAATCTTCATAAGACTTATCGTTGATACTAAATTGCTCATATTCCAATGTCGTCATAATTTTTCTTTTAATTTTGGAAAAGTTTATTTTACATAAAGTAAGCGATATACTTCGGAAAAAAAAAATGCCCCCAAAAATAAAGTTAAGAAAGTAAATTAAATCCAGTTGAAACGCGATCGGAATTTTTAGGCTAATGTGTTAAGACGAGCGATATATTGGGTGATTACTACATGTTACAATTTAAGCAGAAGGTTTCTAAAAGCACTCCCTTAATTATAATCGTATAAATTAAGAAGGTATTGGATTTCGATATCGTAATGAAAGCGATCTACTCCTGATGTAATAAATCGGGAACGCCGAGAAAGACATAGTGGGATCTGTATAAACAAGGTCTGCAGAGAGTGATAATTTAAACAAAAATGACAGAAATCGACGTGCTTCAATAGTAGATGTAGAAATCGGAGGATTCTTTAGACGAGTGCCTAGAACTAATGGTTTGCGTTCCATCCTCAGATGCCTACCTCTTCGGGAAATGGCATGATAGTTAGCTTAGTACCTTTACTGATTCATTAAGCGTAAGACCTGTATTTCACATTGTGAAACAAAATATCCTGAATGTTTGTTGTTTACCATTTATTTATTAAGGGAAAAACTTTTAAGCAGTATCGATCAATCATGATATCCGCCCAATTTCATAATTGTGTCGTAAATATAAATTCAAGGGCGGCTATTTGGACAAGTTCGGTGTAAGTCTAACCTCAAATAGATTTAAAGTACATTGGACCACTTCTTTGGTTCTACGCGAAAACTAAAATTTACAGGTCGACCCTTTTTGTGCGCTTGGGAGAGGGTAAATTTTAAATAGCATCCGTCTGCGGGTTTACTCATCTTGTATGAAGATAATAATTTTAAATATTATTTTATCCACGTGGATGCTTATCTAATGTTTTTTTAATTATTTTTTTTCCCAAATTAAAAAAAAATAAATTAAATAAAAAACTTTGTATGTGACATAAATCGGTATATTCGAAATGCATTTTAGATTAAAAAACTATAACTTTGATGAACACATTACATCTGGCTATATAAATAAACATAATATGCTAGAGCTAAAGAATGCGCAACCCCCTCGGATAATCCGTTATTGAACAATCCAGTGGAGACATAAAACGATATGGGACGTGTTATATAAATTATTTTTTCATCAGGCTGTAAACCTTGTTTTTGTAAAATGTTTGTCTTAAGACATAAGGCCCTAAATAAGATTATTTAATAGCGTCAGAAAAGTTAAATTATGTTTTGTCTTAAAAGTTAATTGGCATTAATACATAGCTTAGTGGGTGATAATATTCGTCTGTTCATATTGTTTTTTATTTACATTGAAAACACGAGACCATAAATCCTTCCTATGTTGCCTCGGTCTATAACAACAATAAATATTATGCAGATTAGCGTATTCGGAGTAGGCATTTAAAACATTCCCAAATGTAAGAGCCCTACCTGTTTGGGTAATTTTACTTCGCTCAACGGGCTTCTATTTCCCCACATACCCATCTACGCCACATCCCTATCAAAGGGAGTGTGTAAACCTAATCGTCAGAATTATACATTTAGACACCCTAAACGTTCTAAACTACTGTAATTGTACATAAACCCTAGTCTATTTATCTTTTTGCCTTTTTATTAACCTATTTCTATTGCGTCAATATATATTATATATTATACTATTAAAAGTGTTTTTTTTTTATTTGTGTAAGGAATCCAATAAGAGGATGCGAGAGCCATCCGTTTGTAGAACAATGATATATTCATACTTTTAACATCGGCAATCACGCGTATAAATGGTGCTAATATTTGTTTACGTATATTTTAAAGGAGTTTAATAAATTTCATATAGAATAATGTCAAGACTGATTCGATAACATTTTATTTGACCGTTGACAGCGTCTAACTAAGATCTTGCAGTGAGCGCCGGCGGTCAAACACATAACAGCATGACCATTCAAGAAAGCGCCTCAGCCGAGTGGTGCACGCGATAGCGCGGAACAAGCGATAGAGAAAGGCAACGATCGGCCTAAGCGTTCGTTATGTGACGGCCATCAACTCACTTCCAATCCGCTGAGCCCGAGTTGCGTCCGAGTAGAAGCGGAACAAGCAGATAGTGAGGCAACGAACAGCCAATAAATAAATCGGTTAATGACGAATCTATGTATCTTCTAAATAATTTGTACGGCCGATAAGTACACATATTTGAAAGTAGAGAGACAGCATCAGGACACAATGTTTATTGGGAAAAGTGGAAAAAATTGTGATTTATGGAAAAAAAAAAGGTAAATTTTAATTAACTCCTGCTTTGTATTATACAAAAATAATGATAATTCAGTAATAATAATTCAATACAATTCCATTAAAGTATGCTATTTTTCATCAATGTTTTCTTATGACGTTATCACGTAAAATTATCGTCCGTAAACCGACTTTACAGAACAACCAAAAGTTTTTTTTATGTCACATCAGAACCGCAGTTCATAAATGAGTTCCTGGTAGCCAACCCTTATGTATGGGTAGATGAAGCGTGGTGATTGGAACAAGTATGGACGAAAGTTAGATTGATGCAGTTTAAAAAAGCGATCTATTGTTGTGTCAGACTATGTATGATAGGTGTACAAATTGTCCAATTTAGAGCAGAATAAGCAAAATTACGACAAAAATTAAGAAAAAAAAAAAGTAAAAATTAAAAAATAAAAAAAAAAAAAAAAAAAAAAAAAAAAAAAAAAAAGCGTTGTTCGGTCAAAATGTAAGAAAGGGTCTTTTTAACGTTGATTCGATCAGGTTAAAGCGAACGGCTTGAAGAAAGTACGGCTATAAAAATATATGTTGCCGACTGTGCCTGGATTTAGAACATCTAGACATGGCATGATCAAGTTAAAAAAAACAAGTGCTTGAAAGTGGCATGTAAGAAGTCGGGATAATCGACGTGCGTGCAATGAGAAGATGTACGAATGTGAAGGAAGCAAGAAGTGCGCCAGGACAGAGTAGTGTGGCGTTCTATAGTTAGTTAGTTAGTTACGTTAAGATTCGTGTAAATATCAACAATAAGAGATTTTTTTGGTTCTACGTGATTTTTATCAAGTTAGTAGACAATTGTTTCGCCTTGTAAGGGCAATTATCAGATAAACTGTTTTGTAATAGTTTACGATATTGCCCTTATCATGGCGAAACAATTGTCACTACTTGTTAATAAAATCTGGCAAGAAACCATTAAAGAATCGTCTTTGATTTTACAATAAGATATCATGGAGTTTCTACAAAATAAAAATGGCCCATATCAAAGACCCAGTTAGTTTCAGAACCGTAAAAATTGTGCATTAATCACCGCCTATGTGTCCGGTTCTCAGAAGTGTTAGCATTCCGCCCAATATAAAACAGGTGTATAGGTAAGTGGTAGTTCAATAGAATACAGGAAACACTAAACACATGTACAAATGCGTCGTAAACCTCTAATCTGTTTATAGGTTTAAACATATCGTCAACGGATACCCGAAAATCTGTGAATGACTGTAAACTGCGCATTTTCTTGTTCTGTATTCTGAGAATGTTCCAACATAACAGAAAACGAGTTCAGGAGCTCAATCACAGATAAATATCGACATAGTTTAAAAAGGTGCTAACCACAGTGCTAACGCTAACGGATTTGAACGTTCACAAAGAATACATACGTTCCATACCACGTTCGCCGGAGCCGTGGCATTGACGAGGCTGAGCTCGGATGGAGCCGATGCACGCGATATAGCGGCCACCGTGACGTCAATTCGTTCAAATAACGCGCTTGTCGGATTGTTTTTATTGTCGACCTGCTTTTTCCTCAATATTTGGCTTGCTGAAAACCGGCTTTAATGCAATACGGCTCTCACTCGAGAAAGATTGAATGAAGATATGTGCGAATAATAGATATATCTCGGGAAATGGCTCGCGACTAATGCGCTCGTTTAATAATCCCGATCGATAACTTTTAACGCGTGTTTCCATTGTGATCGCGAAAACGTTAAACTCCATGGGTAAGAAATCGTTATGTGGCTCGAGGAATTACCGAATCGTTAGTGATACTATGATCGAGCAACTGAAAGAACTGGGAGTGCGGCTTGGAGCCCAGTACACGCCTAGCGGGCGCCGCAGGGCTTGACTTGACGTGGACGTGGAGATACCAAGGGTTGGGTTGCCTCACCTCTGTGTGCCTTACAAAGTCAAACCACGCATACCTAACATTCTTCTAAGACACCTATTCTCAAAACTCAGAAGTCTGATCATGATTAAATTGATTTGAAGAAATATTATTTTAATAAGTATTTTGAATGATACCTTCTCTACTTGGATTGATATAATATATGGTTTTGCTGTTACTGTAATAATTCACTTTATTGTTTCTTTAGGTTTTATGTTTTCATTGGATTGGTTCTGTTTTTGTATATATTTGTGTTTATTTTGTGATCTAAGCGATGTCAGTGCGTATTAGAATTAAGTGAATATGTGTTTTTTATTTGTCCCTAAATGAGTTCATTGTAAAAACTCCTACGGAGCATTGGATTGAAAAAAAAAGAAAATTCTCTATTTTTTTTCTGAATGGCGATAGCTTGAAACAGGTGAAAGAATTTGTATATCTGGAAAGCATGTTCACTAGTGATATATGGACAAGGACATTGAAAGGAGGGTTAGTGCCGGTAACAGAATTAATGGTGCCTTAAAGTCGGTAGTATAAGTGCTAATCAAAAGAGGCTAAATTGGCAGTGCATAATGGAGTTCTGGTACCAACCCTTATGTATGGAAGCGAAGCATGGAGTTGGAAAAATAAGGATGAAAGTAAATTGAATGCAGTTGAAATGCGATCTCTCAGGCGAATGTGTGGTAAAAATATGTATGATAGGTGCACTAATGTTGAAATTAGAGCAGAATGCAAGGCTGAGATAAGCATTATCGACAAAATTAAGAAAGGTCTTTTACGTTGGTTCGGTCATGTAGAGCGAATGGATGATGAAAGAACGGCTAAAAAAATATATGATGCGACTGTGCCTGGATGTAGAAAGCGAGGAAGGCCGAGAAAGACATGGCATGATCAAGTAAAAACAAGTGCTTGAAAGTGGGCATGTAAGAAGTCGGAATAATCGACGTGCGTGCATGAGAAGATGTATAAATGTGGAGGAAGCAAGAGAAGTATGCCAGGACAGAGTGGTGTGGCGTTCTATCCTCTCTGCCTACCCCTTCGGGGAAATGGCGTGATGGTTAGTTAGTTAGTTAGTTAAAACATTAAAAAAATGCACAGAGGACAGGCGCGATTCTGGTATTTTAAAGGCGGAATTTTGTTTTAACCGAGTAAACAATCAATCTTCAGACGGCATTCATGCCGTTGAATGCGGCGCCCGCCATTTTCAAGCCAAAATGATGACAGTAGGTATATATTTTGCAAAGTTTTGACCAAAAAACGAATTAATTAATATGATAAAATCATATTATACCAACGGTTTCTACATGTGTCTAATCTCTAGTAAGAGAATGCAAGTGACTTTCCATTGTTTTTGATTTTTTTGAAAAAGGAACACTTTTGAAATGACGTGTGTAACAAAAGAGCGCGCCCTTTCTCAGTTTTGAATTTGGAACAATGAGGATGTTCAGGGGGAGGGGGGAGGAGGCCATGTGACCAGGACCGGACTCAAAACATTGAAAATATTAATTTTTAAAAAAATCAACCCTTATGTATGGAAGCGAAGTATGGAGTTGAAAAAAGAAGAACGAAAGTAGACTGAATGCTGTTGAAATGCTCTCTCTGTGTGGTAAGACTATGTATGATAGGTGTACAAATGTCCAAATTAGAGCAGAGTGCAAGGCTGAGATAAGCATTATCCACAAAATTAAGAAAGGTCTCTTACGATAGATGATGACAGAACGGCTAAAAGAATATATGAAGCGACTGTGCCGGGATGTAGAAGTCGAGGAAGGCCGAGAAAAACATGGCATGGTCAAGTACAACAAGTGGCCATGTGAGAAGTCGTAATAATCGACGTGCGTGTTATGCGTGTATGAATGTGAAGGAAGCAAGAGAAGTATGGACTACGGACAGTGGTGTGGTGTTCTATCGTCTCCGCCTACACCTTCGGGAAATGGCGTGATTGTTGCTCGCTGATTAAATTCTTTTTTATAATGGTCTTCACGGCAAAGTGACTCAACATTTTGTTTGGAGTTTGGAATCGAACTTGTGACCTCGATAGTCAAATGCACTTCCACTATGCTACGAGGCGGACCGATCGTTTGCGGAATCAAAACTATAAAGTATTATATCTCTCTTATTACCAGTTGCGATCCCCAGAATCTTCAATTCTCTACCTAGGGAAATAATCAGCATTGGTAAGATAGCATTGTTAAAAAGGGCCACCAAAGAGCATCTATTTAATCAAATAGTAAATAGGTGATACTTTTGAATATTCACTTCTCATTGCCTATGATATTACAACGAACCGATTTCACCACAGAAATAATGACAAATCTATCCTCCGGTTAGCTAGTCAGCAGTTTCGTCCGGCAATAGTGCGTCGGCGGCCTGCGGTGTTGTCAATGATTTCAAGATGTTTTTTTGATATGATACCACACCAATACAATTTAAAATATTGTATTAACATTATAACATTTCCATTTTAAGCTATTTTCAACCCATAAAAAATTTGAGTCGAGTTGTCAAACGATCAAATGCGACGCCATTTTTAAATGCGTTTTACAATGAGGGTGGGATAGAAAAAACTAATTTACCGGACTACTTATCAAATACTGTAAAAATCCAACCCGGAAAAATGTTTTTAAGACATTTCGTTATTTTAGTTATAATCGAGTTTTATTATGTGTTTTTATAAATGTGATACTTATCCAAAACATCATAAAATATTGGATTATCATTATATTATTTCCATTTTGACTGTTTTTCAATGCATTAAAAATTTGAGTCGAGATGTCATAACTGTTACAAACGGGACGCCATATTTAAAATGTGATTTAAAAGGGGAAACAAACCTCTGACTATCTTTAACCACGTTTTAAATGAGATTTACAATATTTTTGCGATAATCAGAGGTGATGAAATGCATTTTCAAACTTAACTGCGATTTAGTAGGACATTTGCGATAATCAGGTTTTAAACGGAGGTGATAAGAAAGGCCCTTAATATTGTATAAGTTTCACAGCTAAAATCAAATCTTGTTTCTCATTGTTTTATTTTTATTTACGATGATTCTATATGCCAAGACTAACTAAAGAAATCCACTGATAACCACATGGTTAGAGGAATCTTTTTAATTTTTTGTATAAATTTTTTTTTAAATTGAAAATAAACGCCATTTTGTGGCATTGAAACTGAATTAATGACAAAGTCCGGCCCTGTGCCGCCAGATCCCCATTAAGTGAAGATATTTCAGTAAAAAGAGGCGATGTCAACTAGTCTTTATTGACCTTTCTACTCGGCTGGGATTCGAACTGGGTACCTGCAGCTTTGCTTTACAATGCCCCCTTCCGACAAGCGAGATAGTAACTGATAGCTACACTCGTGGGGCACGTTCTTTCACATCTCGCCTTCGCGCAAAAACCGAGAAAAACATGGCGAAAAATAAATAAATAAAATAGAAATTGATCAATAACATTTTGAACGTATACAAATACTTGTAGACAAATTACCAAATTGCCTTCTCTTCACAACATTCATTTTTAAATTCTCATTAGAATAGTTCATTTACATGTTGACTCTATACACATTTCACTATTTTAAACAATTAAAATTTTGTAAGGGAAGGTAGAATCTATCGTCCATGCGCTCAGTAGCTGCAAGACAAGAATCTATCTCCCTACAAAGTTATATTTGTTTACACATAATCCATCATTATAATCTAAGTATGTATTGACTTTAAAATATTCTTTACATAACTAACTAACCAACCATCACGCCATTTCCCCGAAGGGGTAGGCAGAGAGGATAGAACGCCACACCACTCTGTCTTGGAATACTTCTCTTGCATTCTCCACATTCATACATCTTATCATGCACGCACGTCGATTATTCCAAATTCTTACATGCCCACTTTCAAGCACTTGTTTTACTTGATCATGCCATGTCTTTCTCGGCCTTCCTCGACTTCTACATCGCGGGACAGTCACATCATATATTTTTTTAGCCGTTCTTTCATCATCCATTCGCTCCACATGACCGAACCAACGTAAAAGCTCTTTCTTAATTTTGTGGATAATGCTTATCTCAGCCGCGCATTCTGCTCTAATTTCAACATTAGTGCACCTATCATACAATGTATGTCATAGTTTTACCACACATTCACATATTGTACGTATGTATGTACTTTAAAATATTTTTTATATCATGTATTAAAATCTGTTTAAACTGTAGGAGGCTAGAAAAAATCCCAATCGCCCATGCGCTTGGTAGCTGCAAGGTGTTGTGATCTAGTCTCTTTATTGTACAGCGCTCTTGAGGCGATTTATCGCAAAAACAGCGCTTAATAAATCATCCATAAATAAATAAATACTGGATTATACCCATGCTGGGCTGTTATCAGATAATATAGTTGATATCCCAACTCTGTCAGCCCAATAATTAATTAATTAATTTAATAATTAATTTGTCTACAAGTATTTGTATAGTTTAAAATGTTGTTAAAAGATTTACTGGTTAAAATATAAAGCAAACAAAAATTGGAGAGACATCTTCAGGCGTCTCCACACACCCGGTAGTAATTACTAATAAATAATGATCGGGGTAGAAACTAACATACCCTACCACTGTTAATTTGGGCCGACTCTGGTTGGTTTGGGTGATGGAAACAATAACAATTATAATACATAAGCCGAGACAGTGGTAGGGGTACAATGAAAGCATTTGTTCGCGTACATAATCGTAAATTCATCCGTATTTTTATCACACTAACAATCTTAAAATCGCGGTTTAGCTTGTTGAAAAAATCGGTAGAGTTGGCTGGACTGAAAAAAGACTCAATAGTCTTTAAAGCAGTCTAGGAAAAGGGTGGGGCTTTCATTGGACCTTCACTGTTGACAGTCCGCCGGCAGTTTGCGTCAGAGCTGCGGGACGCGGACCTGACTTGGGAGGATGCGCGGGAACTGGCGGCCGATCGCTTGGCCTGGAGGCAGTTTGAGAAATCCATACTCGTATACTCCACATAGAGAGCGGATATGGTACGATGATTATATGTTTTTGACGTGATAACGTCTAATAAATCGACGAACGCCGGCTGCACACACGAAAAAGCATGACTCATTGTCACGTTCGCCTGAGCCGAGTGTGCAAGCGAGAGCGCGGAACAAGCGATAGAGAGGCACGATCGGCCTGAGCGTTCGGTTTGTGACGCATCTATCTCTCTTCCACTCCATCGGCCGATGCGTCCGAATAGAAGTGAGACAGCAGCAGCACACAAGAAGAAAAAACAAAAAAAATGTTAATTTATGGAAAAAATTGAAATTTTCAATTGACTCCTGCATTGTATTATACAAAATAATGATAATTCAATAATAATAATTCAATTCAATTAATAAAAGTATGCTATTTTTCATCAATGTTTTCTTATGACGTTATCACGTAAAATTATCGTCCGTTGACCGACTTTACAGTCAACCAAAATTTTTTTTTTTTTAGAACGTATGTCCAGGAATTTGTTGGGATGCCCCATAGTGCGTTGTGTATATATTTAGCCATACATAAGTACCTACTTGTAATGTAACATTTACCAGACTTGACCAGATAATTCAATTTCATTGCCAAGTTTACAATCAGTGAACGGACTTTTCTATTTTCACTGCTTTAAGTGTAAATATTTACGCAATTTCGGTAGATAGAGGCGAGCCGTGCTTGTTTTGCATAACGCTAAATTTTGCTAATTATATTATTTTCGAAGAGATAATATCCATCCTCATATCATATCAGCATATGGAATCCACAAACTGCCTCCAGGCCGAGCGATCGGCCGCCAGCTCCCGCGCATCCTCCCAAGTCAAGTCCACGTCCCGCAGCTCTGACGCAAACTGCCTACGAATTGTCAACAGTGGACGACCAGGACGCCGAGAACCCTTGTAAAATAGGCAAGCATGGTGGTGGCTCTCGGGAGGCGTGCGTAGTATATGGGGAAACGCCTTCGCCGGATGACAGTAGATACCGCGGGTTGGGTTGCTCACCTCTGTGTTCCTTACCCAGTCAGACCACCGCACACCTAATATTCTCCTAAGACACCTATTCTCTGCACTCAGAAGTCGGCTATCTTGTTCAATCAATTTCGATCAATTATCAATTTTTTGAAACTTGTATATATTGAACCCGCATCACATTACAAGTGAATTTCTCACTGGGGACATCTGTTGAGAAGATTGTCAAGCATTTTGGCATTCAATTTTTATTGGTAATTTGAATAAAAAGTTTAAGTGAATTTTTTCCGCTCTTGAAAAACCATTGAATTACGTGGTAGGTTAGTACTTGATGAACCGATACAGTGTCCTATGCACCATTGGGGTGCGGATAAGGGAAAGCCGTAGTATATTAGGTTAGTAAAAAAATCTTTGATATCTGTGGAAAGTTTGTGAAATTTGAGTTGTTGAAAAATATGATCTTCTGTGGCACTGTGCCAATATGTTTTTACTTTTTGAATATTTCATAGTCTAATTACCTTAGACAACCATATTATTATCACAGAATGTAATTATACACTTACTTAAATACACGGAGTATCAAAACTCGTTGTACAACCCGAAAACTGGTGAATCTACATCATATTTGAATCAAAAGCGTAGATCTAACATTGGTTGCATTTTCATATTTACAATAGCTAAATGGCATGATAGATCATAATGTCATCTTTACTGACTCGCGTGACTTTTTGTATTCCAGTCCGTAGGTTGAGAAATAATGACGTGCTGTTCCTTAATCACCACAAAACTAACTATGGTTTTCATGCCCCATTGTCTCGATTGTGTCGTATTGTAAACTCAAGACGGGATCTGGACTTGTTCGGTGTAAGTCTATCAAGATTTAAACATTCACTGAAGTAGACCCGATCCTGTCTTGAGTGTGTCCACATTTTATTCTAACTGTCTTAGCTTCACCAACTTAATGTTCTGTCACTTATTTTTACTGTATATTCATGTATATTTTTAGATAATATCCACCAAGGTACATGTAGGTAGAAATTAATTAATTCTTTTTCTGACCAACTTACATTGAATTTTTTTCTTGAAGAAAAAGAAACATTTCAGTTCATACATTATACTACTACTACTACTTTCCCTTATCCGCACCCAATGGCGCGTAGGGCAATGCATCGGTACACGAAGTGCAGTGCATCTTGATCACAGGATGTGTACAGAACGGAGTAAAGCGTGGAAAGTTGCGTGATAACCTAAGAGAATGGAGGCACTAGACCACAAATAATATCATATTATGATAAATATACTCTATGTATCTACACAATAAATAAAAATACACACATAATTGTCAAATAAACTCACCCATTTTTCCCTACGGAAGTTTCCTTAGCGACAATGTCTCCCAGCCTTATTCTCTTCTCGTTTTCCCCGTCGGAGAGGTTATCCGTCATCACAAAGTCGTCTCTCGTCCAATCAAATCGCCTCCCGCGGCCGCCATCTTGCCGCGTTCTACTGTTTCCAAGATGGCCGCCTCTGTGCGCCGCGTAACTGTCAAAACCGCGGAACTTTGCGTCTTTTGAACTAGAAATGTTGTGATTTTTGCACTCGATTCCGTGTGAGATTATCAGAAGAGTTATTATTGTTTTTATGCACATTTTTAAATGGTATTTTTTATCAGCCATGATCTAAACTTTTTAAAAAAATAGGTAAGAACATAAAAGTAATTTAGCTAAGTAACGGTGGTTTTAAAAAATATTAAAAAATATACCCTTCTTGTATACAGGGTGTAACAAAACTCGTAGTACAACCTGAAAACTGGTGAATCTACATCGTATTCGGAGACGATTGTGTAATATGACTTTTTAATCTGAGCTTGAAAAAAAACATTTTTTTTTCTCACAAAAGTTTTCATAAGTATGGGAGATTAAGTTAAATTGCTCAAATTCTTATTAAAACGCGTTTTTTTTATTTTGTTTTCTTTAAAAATAGTATAAATTTAACTAAATACATGATATTTGATAACAATTTGCAAAAAAAATCGATAAAAAAATTAACCTTGTCCTTAATTTTCTCGAAAACTGTGGGTCAAATCAAAAAAAAAATTTATTCTACAAAATCGACTCCCAAATATGATGTAGATTCACCGGTTTCCCGCTTGTACATCGAGTTTTGTTACACCCCGTAGAATATTCTACTTTTTTAAAATTTATGTTGGAAGCACTCACTTTGTAGTTATTCATTATAAAATATTTAAAATGAAAACACTTTTGTTTTTTAACTCCTTTTTTTATTTTTTTATCTTGCCGGTTATGTCAAATGAAAACACTTTGTTTTTTAACTCCTTTTTTTTATTTTATTATTAAAACTCCCGACCGTAAACAACACTTTCTCTTTGTCAAGGGTTTCTTGTAGTTTTCATCTAAAATATATTCTACTTTTTGTTGGGAAAATAATTTGCATCTTATTCAAAATTATAAGAATTTGTTATTCATCTAAAAATCCCAATGTAAAGTTCATTAGATTAAAAAATGCCTCCAAGCTAATCTGGTAGTTCTCAAATTATTAAAACTAAGTACAGAAATCGCCCAAATTAGGTTTACAATGAAACATTTAAACTAATTTAAAATTTGACTCAAATGATCAACTAATTATTCAAAGCGAGCCGACACAAGACACAACAACACGACGCTTTTTACATTCAACAGTCGGTGGATGGGAAGAGTGGACCAACTCACAAAATTTGTAGTAAATAAATCAATCAAATTTTGCGTTTTAACAGTAAAAAACTCCAATAATCCAATAGTCCAGTAATTTGTCTACAAGTATTTGTATTCATTCAAAATGTTGTTGTTAAAAATATTTACTGGTAAAAATAAAAGGCAAATGAAAATTGGAGAGACAGCTTCAGAGCCGCGATTCTGTAACTTTCCTTACCGTTTTTAAGGAATCCTTAAGTAAGGATTTCTTCCCTTGCGAAAGATGACCGTAAGAATTTTGCGATTCTTCTGTAACTGTGTTCCTTTACTTAAGGCGACTATTAAGGATCAAATCCTTAGTTAAGGATGTTTGCGATTCTCGATCTAAAATTTGACAGATGAATTCCTTCCGCGAAGGTGAAATTCCTTAAAACTTTCCTTAACGCTAAGGATCTTGTGCAATTTGGTTTTTAACAGAAAAGTATTCAAAATACATAGTTAATTTCACATATTAACGTTAGTAAACATTGTTTGTTACTTTATTCCCTATTTTTTCATTATAAATTACCATCTACGTAAAATAATTACTATGCTTTTGTCAAACTTTGTATTTCAAATGTCAATAAAAGTACCCTTGTAATACCTAATAAAATTGATTTATTGAAGATACTTATTATACATCGAGTTTACTTAATGATCGCAACAAATATTTTTAAAATAAAGTAATGAACTACAACCTCCAATTGTATGCCAACCACATCGAAGTTTGCATACAATTATAGATTTTGGACATACGGCAGTGTCAAGTTTAACAAGTAAATCTTTTTTTAGCAACATTTTGAATGTATACAAAGTACTGGATCAGATATTATTGATATCAGCCCAGCATGGGTGTGATCCAGTAATTTGTCTACAAGTATTTGTATACATTAAAGATGTTAGTGAATAATATTATTTATTGAACTTTGTCCGCTTTTCCCAACAGCCCGTATTTTATGCCTTGTCACTAATTACGCGATTATAACTACGATTAAGAATGATTCACTTTTCTAAGATATTGTACATTGTACCATCAAACATTTCTTCTTCTTTCTTATTCCGTATCCGCTTCCTGCGTGGAGTATATGGAGTCCACAATGGAGCATAGGGCACTGCATTGGCCCACCAAAGCCGTTAAAAAAAAAAAAATCGCGCAAAAATACATTTTTAATCAAAAATTATTGTATATTATTGATATCCCAACAGAGACAGAGAAACTCTATGTGGGTTATCTAGGCGTTTACAGGGCTTATGACCTGTCATTGGCTGGGTTAAGTGGCCACTTAATGTACTACAACATCCGCCCATCATCTGATAACCATATATGACAAATTTTGGAACTCCTATATATTAAAAATATTTACTGGTGGAAATATAAAGCAAACAAAAATTGGAGAGACATCTTCAGGCGTCTTTCTAGTAAGTAATAAAGCTCGGTAGAGCCCTTTCCTACACTTATAAAGATGATTGCCAAAAAATGCTTAACAATCTTCTCAACAGATGACACCAGCATAAAAAAAAATCTGTAATGCGGTACGACGAAGACAAATTCAATATATAGTAGTTCCAAAATTTGTCATAATATTATGGTAATCAGATGATGGGCGGAATGGGAAATGTTTTAGTACATCGAGTAGCCACTTAACCCAGCCGATGACAGGTCATAAGCCCTGTAAACGCCTAGATAACCCACATTCGTTTCCAGAGTCTCTGTTGGGATATCAATGATATCTGATATCAGCCCAGCATGGGTATAATCCAGTAATTTGTCTACAAGTATTTGTATACGTTCAAAATGTTGTTAAAAAAATATTGTGTTTGGCAAGCATTGCGTTTTTGTTACAGTTAGGTCGAATGATACCGTTCGTAAAAGTGATATCGCCATAGTAGAATTGGTTTGAACCACGTCTCATATGACTTATAAAGGGACTAGATTCAAGCAAATACTGCCAAGACGGTATTTGCAGGTAAAGCCGGGGTAACCACACTCTGCGGTTAACCTTATTTTGCTAATTAAATTACAGTAGGTACAAATGACAAATTTCTAAAAAATGTCTAAAGCCCGCTATATATGGGACAGTTTACTACACAGTTTTCTGTGCAGTCTGAAAACGGTCCCGTATAAAGCTAAAACTGCATGAAAAACTGTGTGCTAGTGTCAGATTTAAGCTGACATGACAGTCAATGTTTTTTTGATGTAAACGTTTAAGTAGACATTGGTTTATTGTATGCTTTTAAATACGTAAAAAAACACAATAACATTACATTATTAGCTAAATATACAATTTCCGGAGAGCAAACATACGATAATAACTTACAATCGCGTTTCAAAAATACACATATTTAGCGTGTCTTTTGACAGAAGTTTGACAGACTGCACAGTTTTCTGAACAAGAAACTGTCCCATATAAAGCGGGCATAACCTATATTTTTACACTCAAAAGTTTTATACTACTTATCTTTAATGCCGCTGAATAATGATAATATAAATAATCCACATTCTTGATATCGATAGTGGCAAATAAGAACTTATCAAGGGAAGCAAAATTGGCAGTACACAACGGAGTTCTGGTACCAGCCCTTATGTATGGTAGTGAAGCGTGGTGTTGGAAAAACAAGGATGAAAGTAGACTGAATGCTGTTGGAATGCGATCTATGTGTGGTAAGACTATGTATGATAGGTGTACAAATGTCCAAATTAGAGCAGAGTGCAAGGCTGAGATAAGCATTATCCACAAAATTAACCTTTTACGATGGTTTAGTCATGAGTGATGAAAGAACGGCTAAAAGAAGTTTAAATGCAAGTGTGCCTGGATGTAGAAGCCGCGAAAGGCCGAGAAAGACAACCTGGCATGATCAAGTACAAAAGTGGACATGTGGACATGTGAAAAGTCGGAATAATTGGCGTATGTGCATGAGAAGATGTATGAATGTAGAGGAAGCAAAGGAAGTCTGTCAGGACAGAGTGGTATGGCGTTCTATCCTCTCTGCCTAATGGCGTGATGGTTAGTTAGTTAGTTAGTTTATATTCTACCCTTTGTAGATAGTTCAGCCAGTGCAGTTTTTTTAGCAGTGGAGTGGGCTATACACGAGAGGCAGAGTTTACTAACTACTAAAAAAGGGGTAGAATTACTAATATCCCTATCACTGTAAATTTGAGCCAGCTCCTTGAGCAGGTTGGGGTGAATGTGTTTATGACAGCGAGACAGTAATAGGGGCAATGAAAGCATTTGGTCGCGTATATAACCTTCTTTTCTTCCGCTTTTTCCAGTTATAACTGTAGCTCAATCACAGATAACTATCGACGTAGTTAAAAACGTGCTAACGCTAACGATTTGACCGATCACAATGACATTCGTTCAATATCACGTTCGCCGAGCCGAGCATTGCCGATCTGAGCCGAGCGGAGCCGATGCACGCGATATCGCGGCCGTACGTCAAACGTCAAATCATCAATCTTGTCGGATTTTTTATTATGTCGACTGCTTTTCTCAATATTTGGCTTGCCGAAAACCGGCTAAATTATAACAAAGATTGAATGAATATATGTGCGAATAAGATATATCTCGGGAAATGGCTCGCGACTTGATGCGCTCATTTAATAATCCCGATCGATAACTTTTAACGCGTGTTCCATTGTGATCGCGAAAACGTTAAACATCCCATGCGTAAGAAATCGTTCTCACGTCGCTCATTACCTACCGAGTCGGTAGTGATCTGTGATCGAGCAACTGAATCTATTTAATTTCGCGGATTAGCTTTAAAAATCGGTAGAGTTGTGCTGGACTGAAAAAAGACTCAATAGTCTTTAAAACAGTCCAAGGAAAGGGTGGGGCTTTCACTGTATATGTAACACGGATAGCAACACGGCACGGACAAGTGTGAATAGGCCTTTAGTCACAGTTTCATTACAGTAAAAAGATAATAATTATAGCAATTTTCTGCGATCTTGAAAATGCCCCAATTTTTCAAAACCATGTTCTAAATATGGCAGCTCAAGAATCTTTCTCCGTTTTAAATCCCACGAAACCGGTAATAATAATGAACAGCTGGCCTTGTAGCATAGTGGCAAGCACGTCGAATTACCGTTCACAAGGTCCCGAGTTCGATTTCCGACGGGTTAAATAAGATTGCAAGGGTGAATGCAGTTGAAATGTGAATTCTCAGTCGAATGTGTGGTAAGACTATGCATGATAAATAAATAATCCACATTATTGAAAGCGATAGTGGCAAATAAGAACTTATCGAAGGAAGCAAAATTGGCAGTACACAACGGAGTTCTGGTACCAACCCTTATGTATGGTAGTGAAGCGTGGTGTTGGAAAAACAAGGATGAAAGTAGACTGAATGCTGTTGAAATGCGATCTATGTGTGGTAAGACTATGTATGATAGGTGTACAAATGTCGAAATCAGAGCAGAGTGCAAGGCTGAGATAAGCATTATCCACAAAATTAAGAACTTTTACGATGGTTCGGTCATGTGGAGCGAATGGATGATGAAAGAACGGCTAAAAAAAAATATGATGCGACTGTGCCTGGATGTAGAAATCGAGGAAGGCCGATAAAGACATGGCATGATCAAGTAAAACAAGTGGGCATGTAAGAAGTCGGAATAATCAACGTGCGTGCATGAGAAGATGTATTAATGCGGAGGAAGCAAGAGAAGTGTGCCAGGACAGAGTGGTGTGGCGTTCTATCCTCTCTGCCTACCCCTTGGAGGAAATGGCGTGATGGTTAGTTAGTTAGTTAGTTATTCAATGAGATTTTTAAATTGTAAAAAATATGTTTGCGTGTGTGCTATTTTGGACTGGTACTGAAGCGCATGACTGATCATCTTACCTTCATGTAAATGAACAAGATACACTGCACTTGGTGTACCGATGCAGTGCCCTATGCACCATTGGGGTGCGGATAAGGGAA
This sequence comes from Micrasema minimum, assembly GCA_022494985.1. Taxonomy (NCBI): domain Eukaryota; kingdom Metazoa; phylum Arthropoda; class Insecta; order Trichoptera; family Brachycentridae; genus Micrasema; species Micrasema minimum. The sequence goes on along the minus strand of JAGVSP010000399.1, from coordinate 63,642 downwards.
AATTAGTAATAGTAATATTTGAGTTCGTATAATTAAGGTACCCAAATGTAATATTTTTTTAAATAATGAGTTAACAATATGATGATACTTCACATGTGAACACTCTCTGTCATCCATTGAGAAAATGTAAAGCGTCGCGCCATTTAACTGTATATTGGCAGATACGGATATCAAATACTAGGTGAAATGGGGAATGTTGTAATACATCAAGTGGCCACCTAACCCAGCCAATGACAGGTCATAAGCCCTGTAAACGCCTAGATATCCATATTCCCTTCCAAACTTCTCGTCTCTGTTGAGATGTCAAATTGCAACAATATGTTTATTAAGTAATGGTTATTAATTACGAATACAGAGAGGCGATTCGGTTGGCTGGATATGCTACTGAAAGGCATTAGGTTACCGGCGTTCTGGACGTCCACTACAGTTTACGTCAGAACTGCGGGGCGTGGGACGAGGCAGGAACTGGCGACCGATTGTATTTGTAAGGATAGGATGGTCTTTGGATAGGTATTGCGATAAGGTACGGCAGGGGACGTATGAAATAGTGTCTGCCAGATAGGATGATAGTGTGAGATGCACACATGCGTTCTGTCTCCTCCCCTCTTTTCCCTAATCCCTCCTCCATTGAGACCCTGACCGCGGGTGCACAGGTGGATGTCTGGGATGGGGGGCCTGGCGAGGTAGGATACCAATCTCCACACGGGTGGTTGTAATTACTAATAAATAATGATCGGGGTAGAAACTAACATACCCTACTACTGTTAGTTTGTGCCGACTCTGGTTGGTTTGGGTGATGGAAACAATGACAATCATTTAATACATAAGCCGAGACAGTGGTAGGGGTACAATGAAAGCATTTGTTCGCGTACATAACGTAAATTCATCCGTATTTTTATAACACTGACAATCTTAAAATCGCGGATTAGCTTGTTGAAAAAATCGGTAGAGTTGGCTGGACTGAAAAAAGACTCAAATAGTCTTTAAAGCAGTCTAGGGAAAGGGTGGGCGGTTTCATTGGCGATCGATTGATAAGCCTAGAGGCAGATTTTGGAATCCATGTGCTCCATATAGGGAGTGATGATTGAATTTATATATGGGGACTTTAATATAATAAATAAATATTCAGATTTAATAAGTAATGACGGATTCTGCTGTAATAAGCTATATACGATCATTTAATTAAATATTTTCTGTGCCTACTATTATTATTATCATTATTACGGATAATTTATATAGCGCCGTTTTCGTATAAATGTACCTCAAGGGCGCTTCAAATATTGAATTTAACGGCTCGGGAAATTTAAAGTGAGTGAAAACTAAATTTCTGAGTAGAAAATACCATTATCAAAATTAATCTAAAGATTTTGAGAACATATAGGTCTTAAGTTTCTTTCGAAACATCACTTCACTCTCACAGTTGCGCACTTCTAGTGGGAGAGCATTCCAAGCCACAGGGCCCGCAACCGCAAAAGCGCGCTCTCCAATTTTTAATTCAAATATTAATTGTTTCTTAATAAAATAACATTAAAAATAATAAAATCCCGAGAAAAATGCATGCCTTTTTTTCTGTAATATATCGACCGAAAATGGCGATAATGCTACATATATTACTAATTAATACCCAAAAAAGCGAACCTTGTATTTTTAAATAAAATTGAAAATATGTATACCGTTACAAGTCACAAATCAAGATTTTAACATAATCACTCAGTTCGAACGCATAAAATTCAAACTTCGAACGAAATTATACTAAAAACCAGTTCCAAATTCGAAATTTAACAACTCATCGCACTGATTTTTACGTCAAACTTTAAAAATGCACAATTCACTGATTTTAAAAATATATTTTCTATCAACTTTAATACTAGGTATTTTTTAGACACATACGATTAGATTATAGCTGTTTAAATTTTCTTTCACTAGAATTTAAAATTTAGATACGGATTAAAATAAGTTTTTATATAGTTTATGCGTCTCTTGAAATTTAAACTTTCACGGTTTATCAGTTTGCAATTCAAAATTTTGAAAATATTCAAATTCCGCACCTTTTCAAATTTTAAATAAAATATGTTTATTATGTTTTTAATTTTTTTTTAAAAAATGTTCCATACAAAAAAAAAATCACTTTAAAATACACTGTTTTGTCGTTATTTTTTGCGTTTTTAAACTGCAATTCAAATCTCAAATTCGAACGTTCGAATCAGTTTAATTTATCAACTTTCACCGTCGATTTTTATTAAGATTCGCGTTTTTTTTTACTTTTACAGCGCGGCGGTGAACTTTGGCGCCAAATCGCATTTGCAACGTGTAAAATTCGTATTTGGAATGCCGTCCGTCGCATGCGGCCGGCTCACGTGAACTGATTTCATGAACTGAACTTCGAGTTGTAAGTCCAAGTTCTAGAGAGTACTGAATTCCGAAACTGAGCCGAGTTCTGAGATCTGCCTTTAGTGAGCCGCCTTTCCGATCATACGATGATATATCTATACGAAGAATGCACCCAATACATGGGTAGGTGCGTTTGTATATGTGCGTACGCGGTGTGCCAAAAACCAGCCGAATTAAATGTAATAATTTATTTATAAATGATTAATTTTTTAAAATTTTTATTTTATTATTTATTAGAAATAATTTTACAGTAGTCCTTATAAAACTAACACAAGTTTTGTCATAAGGTTCTTCAGTATATAAAAAATAATATATAAATGAAATATAAGACATTTTTCAATATTATTCAATATATTTTATATTCAATATATTATACGTGACTTCATTATTATATTATACACCTATATTATCATTATCAGTTATTTCTTCTATAATCATTCTTTCATCTTTAAGTCATGGAGAAAAACCGAAGCCATTGCAATAGCGTATTTTCTAAAAAGATAATTCGCTAAAATGACGCGTAAGAAGTAAATAAACAAAAGAAATGACAACTGTCAAAGTCAGACCAATACAAGCATCAGTGACTGTGGCGCCATTTTCTCTTAAGCGCCATTTTTCTCTTAAAAATCAGCGTGACGCGGTTTCTCGACCAACATCCCACCCCAAAGTGTCTAACGGGCGCAAAGAAGTATAACTTCAAAAATATTTATGAAAACATTGATTTGTAACTTTTTATTATGTATATAACAGTTTACGATTAAAATTATTACCGTTTTTTCTGGCCACCGTGCAGCCACATGGACATTGTATTATTTTCGTAACTTTGGGCGCTATTTTTTGCGTAGAGACTTCTCTTAAAAACTGTACAGTTCTAAGATTGTGAAATTATCTTTAAACGTGGCGATTAGTGATAATAATGTTATTATAATGTACCTACTTTTAAATATCGATCCTAACACATATGAAAAGGAGAAGTTTTTACCTTAGTACTGGCAACTTTGATCTCAAATATCTTCTAGAATTGGTTTTCAATTCCAAATTCAAATTTATACGAGCTATTTACAGGGCTTTGTGTGTCATTGGCTGATTAAGTGGCCATTTGTTTAGGTACTACAACATTGTTTTTTTTCTTTGCTTCACTAGCGAATATCAAAATGGAAAACTTGAAATATCGCGTTTATTTACGAGTAAGAGTTCCACCAGCGGCACCAGCGCTGCAGAAACGGCTCGAAAAATAAAAATATGTGTCTTGGCGACGGTCCGCAAAAGAAACACAGTGCGTTTTTGGTTCCAACGTTTTCGTTCTGGAAAATTTCGACCTGCAGAACAAGCCCGTGGACGGCCGGAGACCAAAGTTGAGAGTGAAGAATTGAAGGCTATTTAACGGCTCGGAAATCCATCGCAAAAACCAATTTCTGAGTTAGAAAGGCTGCGGTATTAAAATGATAAAAACTTTTTTAGAACCACTTAAGCAAATTTCGAAAGGTGAAAAAGCTTGAAAGGTGGGCCTCACGAATTGAGTGAAGAGCATGATAAGCTAGGGCCCGCAACCGCAAAAGCGCGCTACCAAATTTTGTGAGCTTCAATTGGAATCGGTACTAGACATCCACCGTAAAGCTGTAGGAAGCTTGCCCCAACAGTGAGATTTTTTTCGCTAGTTCATCTGGATAAAGCTCTTGCAAGGGAAAAAAGCGGCATCTCCGATGGGGCAGTCCATTATTACTTCAAAAGTTTTGGTTCCCGTCCGAATGGTTTTTTTAGTAAAGGGATCGATGAAAATATGGCATATGAAATGGCAAAAATGCAATAGATAGCAAAAGGGATACTTTGATTAAATAAAATGATATTTTAAAGGTTTGAGAGCTATAATTATTTACTACTACAGCGGGCGCAGGAGCCTTTTATTTTAAACTCGAATAAAAATATTCAAAAATGACGCTCGCTTTGTTCTCCGATTTGGGCGCATGCGCTGTTACGTAACATAAATATGGGCGCTGATATAATTCGTAATGAAAATCCCGCCTTTTATAATGAGAAGTCATATTATTTATTACATGAAAAAAAGATAAAAAATATAACATAAGCAGCTTCTGAGGCCAGCATGTGTCTAGTTTTGGTACTAAAACGTTGGTTATCCGTTAGTCAAACCAACAATGCCTAGTATCCAGGGCACTGCATTGCTACATTCAGTGCAAAAATCTAATTATCATTTTCATTATCATACCTGTATGTCGAGCACATGGAATCATCATATTTGGAGCCAATGGAATCCACAAACTGCTCCCGCCGCCAGCTCCCGTGCATCCTCCCAAGTCAAGTCCGCGTCCCGCAGCTCTGCCGACGAATTGTCAACAGCGGACGACCGGGACGCCGAGAACCTGATGCCTTGTAAAATGGGCATGCATCGTGGCGGCTCTCGGGAGGCGTGCGTAGTATATGGGGAAACGCCTTCGCCGGATGACAGTAGATACCATGATGGGTTGGGTTGCTCACCTCTGTGCTCCTTACAAAGTCAAACCACCGCACACCTAAAATTCTTCTAAGACACCTATTCTCTGCACTCAGAAGTCTGCTATCTTGGGCCCTGGTTAGGTGCCACGATTCGCAGCCATAGAGGAGAAAAGGTGTGAACACAATTATTTAATTAACCAGAGTTAAACATGTTTACAACTGCGAACGGACGTGTCATTTCCTGCTGATTTCTTTCAAATTATAAAAAGAAAGCGCCCGATTGACCTACTAATTACCGTTTCCTACGGAACCTATCACAGAAATAGACATTTAAGTCTATCAAACATAGCTAGTAGCCTCGGACAAGAATTTTCTAGAATTATAAGCTGGAGGAAAAATCTCTCTTGGGAAGCTAAATTCCACATTCCGAAGCTCCATTCCCAACTCACTCAAGACTCGAGTGTTCAACCAATGCATTCTGCCCGTCCTTACTTATGGCGCGGAAACAATGACTCTGACCAAGCAATCCTCCCATAAGTTGCAAGTTGCACAGGAGAGCAAGGAGAGAATTATGCTTGGAATAACATTAAGGAACGATTGGATCCGACGCCAGACAAAGGTCTGCGACGTGGTGGAGCGAATTGCTTGGTTGAAGTGGAAATGGGCCCGGTCACGAAGCCAGAATGGCGGGCGACAGGTGGACGAGGTGTGGAGACCGAGGAACCAGAGGCCTCGAGGATTAGATGGGTGGACGACATCAGGAAGTCTGCTGGAAGACAGTGGAGGGAGGAGTGGAGACGGCAGGGGGAGGCCTATGTCCAGCAGTGGACCTCAACGGGCTGAAATGATGATGATATAAGCTTCACAAAAGCATTGTTGCAATACGTTTGCCAATCGGAAAAATGAGAATGATACGAAACTTAACTAACTAACTAACTAACACGCCATTTCCCCGTAGGGGTAGGCAGAGAGGATAGAACGCCATACCACTCTGTCCTGACAGACTTCCTTTGCTTCCTCTACATTCATACATCTTCTCATGCACATGCGCCGATTATTCCGACTTTTCACATGACTTTTCAAGTACTTGATGTTTGGTCATGCCATGTCTTTCTCGGCCTTCCGCGGCTTCTACATCCAGGCACACTTGCATTTAAACTTCTTTTCGTTGTTCTTTCATCACTCATTCGCTCCACATGACCAAACCATCGTAAAAGCCCTTTCTTAATTTTGTGGATAATGCTTATCTCAGCCTTGCACTCTGCTCTAATTTGGACATTTGTACACCTATCATACATAGTCTTACCACACAGAGATCGCATTTCAACAGCATTCAGTCTACTTTCATCCTTCTTTTTCCAACACCACGCTTCACTACCATACATAAGGGTTGGTACCAGAACTCCGTTGTGTACTGCCAATTTAGCTTTTTATTTGCCACTATGGATTTCAAGGCACCATTAACTCTGCTTCCTTCTCTCAATGTCCTTATCCACATTTCCGTCTCTTGTAAACATACTTCCCAAAAATATACAAATTCTTCAACCTGCTTCAATCTGTCTGATACGAAACTTAAAAGTTCTAATACGGGTTTTGTAAAAATTGACATGCGATGACGTTCCGATCGCATTTCTCCCGAAATCGACACTTTATAAGATCGCATCTCGCTTGTAAATTTATGTGGTACAAGAGGATCTAAGCTAAGTTATTGTTTTACGATGTACATCCTGTTTTACCATCAAATTACCCTTCTAGGTAAAAGCATACTATGCAAGATAATATACAAGATAAGAACCAATACAATGACCAGTCCATTTACCGCTATTTCTTCTACCCAGATAGTTAGGACCAAGGTAGGTTGAATAGTAGTAGTAATTTACTACTATTCAACATTGAAAGGAGGGTTAGTGCCGGTAACAGAATTAATGGTGCCTTAAAGTCGGTAGTATCTAATAAGTGCTTATCAAAAGAGGCTAAATTGGCAGTGCATAATGGAGTTCTGGTACCAACCCTTATGTATGGAAGCGAAGCATGGAGTTGGAAAAATAAGGATGAAAGTAGATTGAATGCTGTTGAAATGCGATCTATGTGTGGTAAGACTATGTATGATAGGTGCACTAATGTCGAAATTAGAGCAGGATGCAAGGCTGAGATAAGCATCATCGACAAAATTAAGAAAGGTCTTTTACGTCGGTTCGGTCATGTGGAGCGAATGGATGATGAAAGAACGGCCAAAAAAATATATGATGCGACTGTCCCTGGATGTAGAAGTCGAGGAAGGCGAGAAGACATGGCATGATCAAGTAAAACAAGTGCTTGAAAGTGGGAATGTAAGAAGTCGGAATAATCGACGTGCGTGCATGAGAAGATGTATGAATGTGGAGGAAGCAAGAGAAGTGTGCCAGGACAGAGTGGTGTGGCGTTCTATCCTCTCTGCCTACCCCTTCGGGGAAATGGCGTGATGGTTAGTTAATTAGTTCCCTTATCCGCACCCCCAATGGTGCATAGGGCACTGCATTGGCACACCAAGTGCAGTGTGTCTTGATCATTATATTACATGAAGGTAAGGTAAATAGCGAATGTGCTAAAAAATCCGAATACAAAGTCTTAAATTATGTTTTTTTGTGTTCTCGGCATCAAAGTTTCAGACATCTCCTCAATATTATGTTTGCCTGGTATAAATCTTCTAAAACAACTTGTTTATTGTCATCGTTTGGCATGGATTTATTTGATTACTTCAAATCCCGCAAACCTCCTCGATATTATGGTCGCCTGGCATGGTTTATTCTGCTGAAACATCATATCTTTTCTTCGCATGCCTTTATTTATAATAAGGATAAGTGTTCAATTGATGAAATATTAGGTATTGTTTTACTACGGAACAAGCAACGACAGTTAAGGAGGCACCAAGGTGAAAATAGCGTTTAAGCCTAAATAGTAGTTTGGCGGTGATACGCGGTTTTCGATTTCTTTGATAGTGTGTGACATAAAAAATCTCAGACACCTCCTCCAAATTATGTTTTCTTAGTAAAATTCACTATAGATAGGGAATATGATAAAACATCAGTATACAAAGTCTTCAATTGTGTATTTGTTTGTGCGTGATTTTAAAAATTCACACACCTCAACATTATGTTTTCCTGGTAAATTTTTTTTCCTTATACATATTAAATAGGGAATATTTATGCTGAAACATCAGTACACAAAGTCTTAAATTATGTATTTGTGTGTTCTCGGCATCAAGGTTTCAGACATCTCCTCAATATTATTTTTGCCTGGTAGAATTTAATCTTTTAAAACAACTTATTCATTGTCATCGTTCGGCATGAATTTATTTATTTATTTAAAAGTCTGCCAACCTCATCAATATTATGTTCGCCTGGTAAATTTTATTTTTCTTATACATATTAAATAGGGAATATGATAAATCATCTATCAGTATACAAAGTCTTCAATTGTGTATTTTTTTATGCGTGACTTTCAAACTTTAGACACTTTCAAACATTATGTTTTCCTGGTCAAATTTAGTCTCTTAATACACATTAAATAGGGAATATATATGCTAACATATGTAACAGCTCGTGTCAAGATGCCCAGATCCCCCTGGCGTTGTCGGGACAAGTCATCGGAAGAGTCGAGAGCTTTAAATACCTACCCGGGAGCGTACATGACAGAAAACGGCAGATATCAGAAAGAACTGAGGGAGTGCGGAAGCGGGCGCCGCATTCAAAAGTATGAGAGCTGTCTGAAGATCGGATATCTACTCGGTTAAAACATGAATTCTGCCTTTACAACGCCTGTTCTCCTCTATGGCTGCGAATCATGGCACCTAATCAAAGCCCAAGATAGCAGACTTCTGAGTGCAGAGAATAGGTCCCTTAGGAGAATATTAGGTGTGCGGTGGTCTGACTGTGTAAGGAACACAGAGGTGAGGCAACCCAACCCTTGGTATCTACTGTCATCCGGCGAAGGCGTTTCCCCATATACTACGTATACCTCCCGAGAGCCACCACCATGCTTGCCTATTTTAAAAGTCATCAGGTTCTAGGCGTCCTGGACGTACACTGCTAACAATTCGCCGGCAGTTACGTCAGAACTGCGGGACGTGGACTTGACTTGGGAGGATGTACGGAAGCTGGCAGCCGATCGCTTGTCCTGAAGGCAGTTTGTGGAATCCATACGTAACAATAAAACGACATATCACAATTCTTATCGTAACTTTATTTCAAATAAAATAATAATTTATCACTAAAAACATTTTAAAATACATACATTACAAATTATAACATTCCACGGATTGGTTGCAGTAACCAAAATTAAAAAGTAACCCTAAATTAGACTTACGACTATTAATCTATATTATTAAATATTTAAATAAGATGTAAATGAAATAAAACATTAACTAAATCACCTTTAAATCATTTTCTTGTAAAATAAATAGGAAAATATATTTATTTAAAAATGCTGCGAAAGATGTCTTTTTTGACATACGCCACCTTTCACATCAACTGTCGATATGTAAAATTATACATAACTATTATATAATTACAAATACTCATGTAACAGAAAATTTTTGTGAATGCAGATCAATAAAACAAAAAAACATTAAACCATGTGTGCAATCTGTTTGTACATCAGACAATTTATAAATTTTTATAAAACCCAAATTTTAAATGATCGTATCTCACTTATTAATGATCAGATTAACAATCGGATTGCACTGACAATTGTATGATTTTTTGTTTTATTATTCTGCATTCTCAGAAAATTTTGCGTTACCCTCAAACAAAAATCATAGTTCACATCAAAATCGGCACAAATGACAATCAAAAGGTTAAAAGAGGAACATGTAAAAAACTTTTTTTTTAATTTTAATTCTGCTACGGGCAGAATGTTGTGATGAACAAGTGATCGCTTAAACCAACCAACGACGGCACAAGACCTGTTAATGCCCGACGCTTCCATGCAACCTTTAAAATAAAAAAAAAAGTAAAAATTATTTTTAAAAAATTCATCTATGGGTCGATTTTTAATCGATATGATTTAAACCTTAAATATTATATGAATATTTGAATATCGTGGGTATACTGGCAAAAAACGCTAACTCGAAAATATGCTGTTTGGATTAAAAGATGCAGTATTGTTAAGTTTTTAAAGCACTACAATCGGCAGAAACACAAATTTTGGATAACTTATAAAGCGCTTTTTTTCTGAAGTACCTAACCTAAAATCATATTTCTTTCTTTCTCTAAAATAAAATGGAAATACTGCTATTAACACAATAAAAGTTTTCTAAGTATGAAAATTAATTACATGTTTGAAAAAATGAGAAATAATTCATGTTTCAACTCATAATGCAATAGAATAAAAAAAAAAAAATAAAATTGGAAAAAAAAACTTAAATGCTTGATTTCTCAAAACAGGTATATTAATTAGAGTTAACGTTTTTTGCCAGTATACCCACGATATTTTGTTGAAATTAAGAATTGAATTTGTCAGTCATAATTTATTTAAATATATTTGAACGCTGACAAAATGGCGGGCAAATATTTCACAATAATAAACACAATATCACCGGTGCTATCCGCTTAGCGACATACTGCTACAACTACTGTTAATTATCCGCACGAATAGTGCATAGGGCACTGCATCGGTGCACCAAGTGCATCTTGCAGCAGCGTATCTCGACCGTTTGCCACAAGCCGATCAGTCAAAAGCGTCAGAGCCAGTCCATGGATCACACAGAATTTACAATAGCGTTATTTAAAAATATTAAGATCGGAAAAAGAAGGATGAAAGTAGACTGAATGCTGCTGAAATGCGATCTATGCGCGGTAATACTATGTACGATAGGTGTACAAATGTCCAAATTAGAGCAGAGTGCGCGGCTGAGATAAGCATTATCCACAAAATTAACCTTTTACGATGGTTCGGTCATGTGGAGCGAACGAGTGATGAAAGAACGGCTAAAAGAAGTTTAAATGCAAGTGTGCCTGGATGTAGAAGCCGCGAAGGCCGAGAAAGACAACCTGGCATGACCAAGTACGACAAGTACTTGAAAGTGGACATGTGAAAAGACGGAATAATCATGTGCATGAGAAGATGTATGAATGTAGAGGAAGCAAAGGAAGTCTGTCAGGACAGAGTGGTATGGCGTTCTAGCGTGATGGTTAGTTAGTAAGTTAGTTTAGGTTGTGTCAGGTTCTCGGCGTCCTGGACGTCCTTGCGTCAGAGCTGCGGGACGTGGACCTGACTTGGGAACTGGCGGACGATCGCTTGGCCTGAGGCCGTTTGTGGAATCCATGCGCCCCACATAGGGAGCAGACATGGTATGCTGATAAATGAACCTAATTACACTTAATTAAAAGTCTTCACAAATGATCTTTAAGTGTGCTATCAATTGAGTCATATAGTTGAGTATATAGGTATAAGTCCACTTTGACAAAATGTTGACAAATTATGTATTTTCGTTAAAGACTTCTTCTTTTAACGAAATCTTGCACACCGATGTATAACTTGATGGTGGATTGTTTCAATAAAATTAGTATTTTTTACAATATTAAATGAGATATTGCAAAAACAGTGAATGACTTATCGTCGTTTGAAACTTATCGACACTTTTACCGTATTTAGGAACTCACTAATTGTGACTCATCAGTGTTTAATTCTCATTTCCGACAGCTTGTTTTCCAAATACTCGAATCTGATTGGCTGTCGGGGGACTCATCGGTGATTGGAACAAACCAATTTGAATCAATTATGATTTTCAAACTCCATTTTCAAGATGATTTATCCTTGACAGAAACAGATTAATATTTAATTCATATAGGACACCACCAACTTAACAAAATGCCATTTAAAACTCAACTATCAGCTGTAGTGACTTATCGCACATAGGAACTATATGACTCAATTAACCTATTGACAAACATATAGCTTTGTGATTATTTGTTTTATCCTTCCGATACAATTAATAACACTATAGAGTTGATAATGACAGTACCTCCACATAACAAATAATATTTATAAAATAAATTTTAATTAAAATCTTAAATAATTTTGACTAAATTAAAGGACGTAATATTCACAAATTACATGATTTAAAATTAATTTTTAATACATAAGTGTGTCATTAGTATGCTGCGAACAAGAATTTCATAGAAGTGACATTCCATACTAGAAAAATACTACCGTGTCTGAGGTGTCTAGTTACCCACTATCAATAGGCACCTACGTCATCACTAGACATCCACGTCACACGTTCCGTGTATTTGGAGTGCTGGAGTCTTTAAACGGTGGAATTTGATTATTAGGCTTATCGTCTGTGTAAGTTCAATACCGCGGAAGAACAATTTGTCAAAATGTTCAGGGGAGACAAAAAAACCCTCCCATTTCGTAAAAAAAAGAGGTAAACATGAAATTAGTATCGGGATATACGCGGTATTGTGTGTGAAGATGGTTTATTCCAGGTATTGACACTGACCGAGTGCTAGCAGTCTATTGGTCAATTTTAAAATTTGAATTTTACCAATCGATGCGGCTTGTTTCGTTCAACGATAATCACCAATAATGCGTATTTATTTATTTATTTATTGACGGACAGAGTCCATTATAAACATTATAGATACACGAAATTTTTACAAAGAAAAAAAAATTGCAAGGACAGAAATAAACAGCAAAGACAAAGAATAGATATTTTAAATGAAGTAAAAAATGCATAAGCTAACTATACAGATTCTTCAGCTGATTTATAAAGAAAATGACCGACCATTTCATTATTTTTTAGTCTACGGGTGGGAACGTTAAAAAATTTTTTTTCCAAAATTTCAGGGGCATCAATGAGACAGTTCATAATTTTATACATGCAGATTATATCCGCAATGCACCTGCGTTTTTCAAGACTTGATAAGCTTAAAAACTTCTCCATATCAGAATATGAATAGTCTCCTCTTTCCAGTCCCATCTTCCATGCAATTTTTCTTATAAAACAGTGTTGAACTGATTCAAGGCGCTTGATATGAACAGCATATTGAGGGGACCAGATTACTGATGCGTATTCAAGAATAGGGCGAACTAAAGACCAATAAAGTGGTTTAAGTGTAAGAATACTTTGGAAATCAGACGTAGTTCTATTTATAAAGCCTAAAATTTTTAAGGATCTGTTTACGATACTATCAAAGTGTTCAAGAAAGGTTATTTTGAACTTATTGGCTCATACGCGGTATTGAACTTACATAGACGATATATTTTGAGAAAATTTGTATAGAAACGCCCTTCTAGTGAAATTCTTGTTCGAAGTATGTTAAAATTCTAAGAGGATGCGCTGCAGCGTGAGCTGCTTCTCCATACAACCGTAGTCCTCGACTTTCTCCCTGGAATGTGGCGCAAGAGCAATGATCTTTGTACACTTTTCGGATATTCAAAAATAATCATACTGTCTTTTTTCTTAATATTCTATTTATTAAAGGTCAGTCAGTCGGTCGTGCCACATCCGCTCCCTATGCGGAGCATATGGATTCCACAAACTGCCTCGGGCGCCACTTCCCGCAGCTCTGACGGAAACCGCCGACGGATTGTCAACAGTGGACGACGTCCAGGATTCGTAAAAAGGATATTAAATTAATTTTAAAATTTAAATCATTAGATGATACAAACGCTTGATTGTTATCTAAAAAGTGTGATGGAGATCATTGTTCTAGTGTTCGATCGCAGGGAGAGAATCGGGGACTACGATTGAACGGAGACACCGCCGTAAGGGTAAAAAAAAACTTCTAGCTCAAGTTAAAAAGTCAGATTACACATTGGATTTCAAATATCGCACCTTTAGGACGAAAACGACCTGATTAAAAAAAATGGTTGTAACGATATATCATCATAAAAGACTGAAAAAATAACATTATACATAATTTTAGTATTTATTTTATATTTTTATTTTAACACGGAAAGGTGCATAATTTCCTACAAAAATTAAGAAGAAATCGATATGAACAAATGCTAACTAACTAACTAACCATCACGCCATTTCCCCGAAGGGGTAGGCAGAGAGGATAGAGAACGCACACACCACTCTGTCCTGGCACACTTCTCTTGCTTCCTCCACATTATACATCTTCTCATGCACGCACGTCGATTATTCCGACTTCTTACATGCCCGCTTGTTTTACTTGATCATGCCATGTCTTTCTCCGCCTTCCTCGATTTCTACATCCAGGCACAGTTGCATCATACATTTTTTTAGCCGTTCTTTCATCATCCATTCGCTCCACACGACCGAACCATCGTAAAAGACCCTTCTTAATTTTGTCGAAAACGCTCATTCAGCCTCTGCTCTGCTCTAATTTGGACATTTGTACACCTATCACACATAGTCTTACCACACATAGATCGCATTTCAACAGCATTCAGTCTACTTTCATCCTTTGTTTTTCCAACACCACGCTTCACTACCATACATAAGGGTTGGTACCAGAAACTCCATTTGTGCATTGCCAATTAAGCCTCTTTTGATAAGCACTTATTAGATACTACCGAATTTAAGGCACCATTAACTCTGTTACCGGCACTAACCCTCCTTTCAATGTCCTCGTCCATATTACCATCCCTAGTGAGCATGCTTCCTAGATATATTGTTATTTTGTAAAAAATGGTATTTTGAATTGGGTCGTATCGTCCTGAAGGTGCGATATGATGTAGATTCACCAGTTTTCGGGTTGTACTACGAGTTTTATAACTCCATGTATAGATGGAATGAAAATTTGACCCCGACTTTAACCACAATTAAAACACAATCATCGACTATCACAAAACAGTGTCTCTGGAGTTAGTGATTTTTGCCTGAGCGGTGATGGTATAGTTTTAAAACCTACAGTTCTCCAAATTCTCATAGAAAATCACCGGATTTTACCTACGGCATGCCTACACAAACCATTATTGATAACTAAACAAAGATAAATGACATTTTGAGTGTGTCCAAATACTGGATTTCACCCATTACGGGCTAATAATCACAATTTGACATCTCAACACAGACGACAAGTTTGGAAGGGAATATGGATATCTAGGCGTTTACAGGCTGGGTTAAGTGGCCACTTGATGTATTGCAACATTCCCCATTTCACCCAGTATTTGATATCCATATCTGCCAATATACAGTAAAATGGCGCGACGCTTCACATGTGAACACTCTCTGTCATCCATTGAGAAGCCAGCCAATGGCAGGTCCATAAGCCCTGTAAAAACGCCTAGATATCCCATATTCCCTTCCAAACTTCTCGTCTCTGTTGAGATGTCAAATTGTAAAGATAAAGGAGTTTGTGAAGAATATGGTTATCTAAGAGTTTACAGGGCTTGTAGTGGTTCCTGACGAGGTCAAAACAAAACAATTATTTAAATATGATTTTTTACATATTAATATTACATATACTGAAGTGTAAGGCTGATCATCTCGCCTTCCTCAAGGCTCAATATTGCACTTGGCGTGCCAACGCAGTGCCCTTTGCACCATCGGGTGCGGATTGGAGCAGATGACAAAGCGAGCTTCACAAAAATATTGGCTAACATAAATACGCAAGTAATTGTCGATCAATCCATATTCACTTCCCAAACTTCTTAAGAACACTGGCTGTTACGTGAACCACGTATCTTCCTCGATTTTCTCCCAGGAATTAAGCGACAGGGTCTAATAAATCGATGAACGCCGGCTGCACACACGAAAAGGCATGACTCATTGTCACGTTCCGCCTGAGCCGAGTGTGCAAGCGAGAGCGCGGAACAAGCGATAGAGAGGCACGATCGGCCTAAAGCGTTCGGTTTGTGACGCATTTATCTCTCTTCCACTCCATCGGCCGATGCGTCCGAGTAGAAGGGAGACAGAAGCAGCACACAAGCTACAAAGTGAAAGTGAAATTGAAATTGTCATCACCAAAATGAAATGAAATCACCAAATTGATCCTTTAATAGGATATTTTAATTTCCCATCACAGCTAAAAATTTGAATTAAAGCGTGCAAAAAAATGTTAATTTTCAATTAACTCCCGCTTTGTATTATACAAAATAATGATAATTCAGTAATAATAATTCAATTCAATTCATAAAAGTATGCTATTTTTCATCAATGTTTTCTTACGACGTTATCACGTAAAATCATCGTCCGTAAACCGACTTTACAGACAGCCAAAAGTTTTTAAATAAATGACAGTTTTGTATTTGTGATGAATCATGTATTTGAGTTGTGACGTAATCTGAACATTTTCAGAGAGATTCCTACCAATTACTGTCATGTTCATCAGAGACTGATCATCCTACCTGCGAGAACACTGCATTTGGTGTACCGATGCGGTGCCAAATGCACTAGAAACAGTAAGTACTCTTTCACTTCTCTCTGTGCACCCCACATAAAGCAATCACCACTATAGTCTGTTAAATATAGCTTGATTAGAATGACAGCTGTCAAACTGTTTAATTTTTTAAATGTAAAATGGTTTTAAAGCTGATTTTATATAACATACGAGTATACACATATACTGATTGATATGTGAAGCATTCCAGATACTAATGGTTTTTTGTTTATTAATTATTATTATGGATAATTTATATAGCGTCGTTTTCGTATAAATATACCTCAAGGGTGCTTCAAATATTGAATTTAAAGGCTCGGGAAATTTAAAGTGAGTGAAAACTCAATTTCTGAGTAGAAAATACCATTATCAAAATTAATCAAAAGATTTTGAGAACATATAGGTCTTAAGTCATCACTTCACTCTCACAGTTGCGCACTTCTGGTGGGAGAGCATTCCAAGCCACAGGGCCCGCAACCGCAAAAAGCGCGCTCCCCAAACTTTGTGCGCTGATTACGGATCGGTACTAAAACCCTGCCTATAGCTGTAGATGTAGCTGATCCAAGTGTGAGACGTCTCTCGGCTAGTTCATCTGGAATCACTCGTTAGACGTCATTTCATGGTAGTATTTGTTTGAACCAAGTCCCATACAATCGTATCAGACTTGATTCACACAGGTTCTAACGTGACGAACTGTCATTCTAATCAAGCTATATTTTAAGGACTATAGAGGTAACCAAAGAGGTAGCTTTATATGGGACAGTTTCTTGTTCAGAAAACTGTGCAGTCTGTCAAACTTCTGTCAAAAGACACGCTAAATACGTGTATTTTTGGAACGCGATTGTAAGTTATTATCGTATGTTTGCTCTCAGGAAATTGTATATTTAGCTAATAATGTAAATATGTTATTGGTTTTTTACGTATTTAAAAGCAAACAATAAACCAATGTCTACTTAAACGTTTACATAAAAAACATTGACTGTCATGTCAGCTTAAATCTGACATAAACACACAGTTTTTCATGCAGTTTTAGCTTTATACGGGACCGTTTTCAGACTGCACAACTGTGTAGTAAACTGTCCCATATATAGCGGGCTTAAACACCATTGGATATAAAGAAGAAGAAGATATTTCGATGCTAGAGGAGTAGATATTAAAAAATAATCATTGCCCTAGCGTTAATTTACAGGTAGAAAATCGAGAAGGGACAATTTTTCAACCAAGCCATCGTCACAACTCAGTTCTTGTTGGCGGAAACAATAAAACACTTCACGGTTCAGGGTAGGAATCGGCGCGGCGTGCAGCTCGGGGCGTAGGGCCCGCAGCCCTAGGGCATGAAGAAGTCCGGGTGGTCCGAGTCCTTCTCGAAGCGCTTGGCCTCCTCCTGCATGCTCTCCTTGATCTTCAGGATGGCGGCGGACTCGTTCTGGTCGCTCTGGTCTGCACCCGGCCCGCCGAACCCGCCTGCTGGGCAGACACACCGGTTCTTAGTAAAGGCAATCTGACCGGAAATTAGAACAACTGGATACCGGATGGGTGGCGATTCCATGAACGCCTAAACGAGTAACCTTAGATAGTGAGTTCTGAGTAAATATGGAATTATATCTCTTCCAAGCGTTGATTTTACTTTTGACACAGGGCGCCTATAAAGTTCCGTAATTATTGACAGGCAACCATAGACCGAAAAAATGCAATACATCATATTTTTTTCTTTACGATAGTGAAGCACATGTTCTTTAGCTCCGATATTTATGTTTATTGAGCCTACTTATGCAACGAGGATTATTCAAGTTGATTTTTTCCATGAAAAAATATAAAATGTGATTTTAATTCAAACCTATTTGTTTTTTTTTTCTTTGTTTGTCGCGACACAGAATTTCTCAATTTACATTACGACAATAAAAATAGTCCTATGCATATTTGGGTTTTCTGTAGCTCCTGCACCCGATGACAAACTCCAATTAAGGAGTTTATCGGGACTGTATTTTAAGTTTCTTTTGTAAAGAAGTTATGTATTTTTTTGTAAAATATTTTTTATTGAATACAGACTGTTAATTACAAAAAAAGTTTTACGACAGTGCTTTCGTAATATAAACTCTGCGTTTATTTTACTTTTGACAGCTCGATTATGTATCGATTAGGGATGTCCTAATGCATTACCAAATCGATTTCTCTTAAAAATCGACTTTATTTATGAAGAAGTTTTAATCAATTTAAAACATTTATATTTTATTTTTGTTCAACATTTTGTAGTTTATAAACATACCCAGACGTTTAAAGCAGAGTTTATATTACGAAAACGCTGTCGTACATCTTTTTTTTTTAACAGTCTTTATTCAATAAAAAATATTACAAAAAATACATAATTTCTTTACAAAAGAAACTTTAAATACAGTCCCGATAAACTCCTTAATTGGAGTTTGTCATCGGGTGCAGGAGCTACAGAAAACCCAAATATGCATAGGACTATTTTATTGTCGTAATGTAAATTGAGAAATTTCTGTGTCGCGACAAACAAAAAAAAAAAAACAAATGGGTTTTTAATTTAAATCAAATTTTATATTTTTTCATGGAAAAAATCAACTTGAATAATCCTCGTTGCATAAGTAGGCTCAATAAACATCGATATCGATAAATATCGGAGCTAAAGAACATGTCGCTTCACTATCTTAAAGACAAAAACATGAAGTTTGAAGCATTTTTCGGTCTATGGTTGCCTGTCAATAATTACAGAACTCTATAGGCGCCCATGTGTCAAAAGTAAAATAAACGCTTGGAAGAGATATAGTATCATAAACCTGTTTAAATCATGATTTAAGAAGCTTAAAACCAGAATGTTTGCTATGCAAATGAAATAGGTTTATGATTTAAAATTCTATCGAGTAATATTACGAGAAAACACTATAATATCGGTTGCAGCGTTTAAACATTCAGAAAAGACATGGTGACATTTATAATGGAATAATAAGATTTACCCTTGAGGCAATACTTAATATCAGATATTATTGATATCCCAACAGAGACAGAGAAACTCTGGAAACGAATGTGGATTATCTAGGCCTTTACTGTCAGTGGTCACTTGATGTATTACAGCATCAATAATATCTGATATCAGACCAGCGTGGGTATAATCCGATAAAATCAATAAAATAAAATAAAATAAAATCAACATATCTCGATTATTAATAATCCGATTTACAAACAGATTACACAGATGGATTTGTGATTTTTTGTTTTATTTTTTCTGCATTCATGGAAAATTTTAAGTTACAAGAATATTGTATTTATTGGAGCGACATAACACATACCAGTGTAGTGAAAATGTATGAAGAACTTCCAAAAGAGATAAAAAAGAAAAAAAAGTCTCTGAATTTAAGTCTAGATTAAGAAAATACAGGGTGTAACAAAACTCGATGTACAAGCGGGAAACCGGTGAATCTACATCATATTTGGAGTCGATTTTGTAGAATAAATTTTTTTGATTTGACCCTTAGTTTTTGAGAAAATTGAGTACGAAGTTGTATTTTTTTTTCGAATTGTTATCAAATATCATGTATTTAATCAAATTTATACTATTTTGTTGATTGATTCGGCATTCACTTTGTAACACTTTATAATGAATTGATTAAATAAAACCATGTTACGTGTTACTATTGGTTTATTCTATAAAAAATAGAATTTACCTACACTACCTGGTTTCGGGAGTAAAGTTCTCCCATCGACTGGTGAAAAGGCACTAAATTAGAATACAGATGTTATACATTTTTCTGTATTTTTCTGTATAAGATCTGTATTTTAATTTAGTGTCTTTTCACCAGTCGATGGGAGAACGTTACTCCCCAAACCAGGTCGTGTAGGTAAATTCTATTTCTATAGAATAAACCAATTAATAGTAACACATAACATGGTTTTATTTAATCATAATTCAAATTTATACTATTTATAAAGAAAACAAAATTAAAAAAACGCATTTTAATAAGAATTTGAGCAATTTTACTTAATCTCCCATACTTATGAAAACTTTTGTTAGAAAAATAAATAATTTTTTTTTCAAGCTCAGATTAAAAAGTCATATCACAATCGACACAATCGTCTCAAATACGATGTATATTCACCAGTTATCAGGTTGTACTACGAGTTTTATTACACCCTGTATATCTCAATTAAAATTAAATAATTACATATAAGGTTTTGTAGGTAAAAAATTAGGTGAGTACTATTTTAAGATCAAATAAATAAATAAATAAATAATACCTAGATTATAGTCCGCCATGCCTGACGCGGAGTCGTCCCGCGGCGTGGAGGCCCCGCCCCCACCCCGCCGCCCCCCACGCCCCGGGGGAGGACTTCATGCCGTCCACGCCGCCCAGACCTGGAATCGAACAACATCATCAAGTTAGAATGGACACAGTGGAGTGACTGGTGATGTGTCCTTATATCTTATATCATAGTCGATTTCCCGCCAAACAAACTTAATCAGTACGCGAGTGCCTGGTCGAGTTGCCCGTAGTATTGTTTATTATTATGGTCCCTAACATTACATATCTTATTCATTACAGATGGTGTGTGAAACTAATTTGTTATTGATATCTTCTCTACTAGGTGGCGTTTTGCGCACCTGTCTCAGAGAAGATATGTACAATATTATAATTATTGAAAAGATATGTAATTACTGTATTTGCCTGTAAATTTAAATTTATGATTTACAATTTGGGATTTTAATAAGTTTTATGTTATTTTAAATATGCTATTACAATAGGTTATTAAAATATAATTTTCCTGAATCAACTAAATTTTATCAAATAGTATATTAATTGGAAACTTACTAACACTACTACTCAAGTTATTGGGTCCTTAGAAAGAAACATAATTAAACAAAATATTATCGGATATTACATACAACTAGATTATCTCTGAACAATCAATAGTTGTTCAGAATTTACAATACCTAAATCGACGAGCCACATGTTTAATCCTAATTTAGTCGTTTTAGTATATTTTTTTCCAACTTAATGTACAGGTAAGGAGATAAAAATATTGAGTGCCGTTGTCCAAATTTAGTGCTCATTTTAGGTGTTATCAATTTATTACATACAAGCTTCTATTGCAAAAAAAGATGGCCGCCATTCAGTCTCCCTAAGAACAGCTGTTAACAGTATATGACAGTTGAGTCGACGGTATATTTTATCTGTGCTTCCCGCGTCAGTTTGCATAGATTTTTGACAGTTTTGTTACTGGCTGGAGAAATACCATGGCCTTAAACAACCCGTTTTATGACGTCACTCCCTGCAAAAATGACGCAGTTAGTACATAGTGGTATTTAGCGCGGTATTTGAAATGTGCAACTTTAATAAATCGTATCTTCATCAATAACTTATAAAAAAATATTAAATATATTTTTTTTGTTTAGTTAAATAGTAAGTTTATAGAAAAAAATTACTTTAGAAAACAGTGGATTCCCCATTACAGTGCAAACTCACCGATATGGAAAATGCACGCACTGGCTAACAAGTATACTAACAATATTGAATTTTTCAACACAAATCTAGTGCATTTTAGGGAACGTGTCTGGATGCCATCTCTGGCGGTAATGAATAGCTACCTACTGTGTAATCATTTGAAAATGTCTATGTAAAAGCCCTATGGGCGTAAAAACAATGACAAAAACATGGCACGATGCGTCTATTAATTTCAAGGCATTTTTAACAAGTTTCGATGTAAGTAGCGCCTAAATAGAAAAAAAAGTACATGGCCACTTCTCTGGTTCTACGCATCAACTATATATTCAGTACGACCCTTTTTGTGCGCTTATGAGACGGTTGCTTTTAAAGCATCCGTTTGCGATCAATCCGTTTTTATAAGCTTTTGGGAATTTATTCATTTATAATTTTTGACGTGATAACATTTAATAAATCGAATAAAACGCCAGCTGCACACATTATAAAACAAGACTCATTGTCACGTTCCGTCTGAGCCGAGTGTGCAAGCGAGAGCGCGGACCAAGCGATAGAGAGGCACGATCGGCCTAAGCGATTTTTGACGCATCTATCCCTCTTCCACTCCATCGGCCGATGCGTCGTAGTAGAAAGGAGGACAGCAGCAACACAAGCTACAAAGTGAAAGTGAAATTAACGAGTGCAAAAAAAAGTTAATTTATGGAAAAAATTATCAATTTTCAATCATCCCTGCTTTGTATTATAAAAAAATAATGATAATTCAGTAAAAATAATTCGATTCAATTCATTAAAAGTATGCTATTTTTCATCAATGTTTTTTATGACGTTATCACGTAAAATTATCGTCCGTAAACTGACTTTACAGACAACCAAAAGTTTTTTTATTTTTATTTTTCACAGAAAAAATTTCAAATATCCATAAGGTACAATTCACACAATAAATATTACGGAATTTAAAAATATACGAACACTTCCCTATTGGAGAGTCGTTTTTTATTTTACTATATTACTTTTACGTTCAAAAAGAATTGCAGTTACATTAAGTGAAGGCCGCTTTCTTGGTCTTATTAGAACCTTTTTCCAAGCGTTTAATTTGACTTTGACAGATCGATTATGCGTCGTTTAGGGATGTCCTAATGCGTTACCGAATCGATTTCTCCTAAAAAATCGACTTTATTTATGAAGAAGTTTTAATCAATTTAACACATTTATATTTTATTTTTGCTCAACATTTTGTAGTTTTAAAAACATACCCAGACGTTTAAAGCAGAGAGTTTTATATTACGAAAGCGCTGTCGTAAAAAACTTTTTTTTTAACAGTCTTTATTCAATAAAAATATTACAAAAAATACATAATTTCTTTACAAATGAAACTTTAAATACAGTCCCGATAAACTCCTTAAATTGGAGTTTGTTCATCGGGTGCAGGAGCTACAGAAAACCCAAATATGCATAGTGACAATTTTATTGTCGTAATGTAAATTGAGAAATTCTGTGTCGCGACAAACAAAGAAAAAAAAACAAATAGGTTTTAAATTAAATCACATTTTATATTTTTTCATGGAAAAAATCAACTTGAATAATCCTCGTTGCATAAGTAGGCTCAATAAACACCGATATCAATAAATATCGGAGCTAAAGAACATGTGCTTCACTATCGTAAAGACAAAAACATGAAGTATTGCATTTTTCGGTCTATGGTTGCCTGTCAATAATTACGGAACTTTATAGGCGCCCATCTGTCAAAAGTAAAATAAACGCTTGGAATAACTATAACATGTTTTTTTTTCTAGCCTCGGAACACCGTTTTATCATTTCTACTCTTCGCATATATTTGGTCTCCCATTTTTAGTTGATAAATCCATTTTAAAAGATACAAATTTTGATTTGAAGAACCAGGATACACCTATAGACAACAGAAGCCACACAAAACGATAAGCCAACAAGATGAAATAATGATATAACCCAACCATGTTAGTTACAAATGTTTACTGTACAAAAAAGTATGTGGGTACAATGATTAACACACCGGTGATGGTAGAGTTAGACAACGGTGACACAGGGTGGTGACAAGGTTGGACAACAGTGACACCTTAGTGATGACAGAGTTAGACAACAATCATACTTTATTGATATCCCAACAGAGACAGAGAAACTCTGGAAGCGAATGTGGCTGGGTTAAGTGGCCACTTGATGTACTACAACATTCCCCGTTCCGCCCATCATCTGATAACCATATATGTGACAAATTTTGGAACAGATATATGTTGAACTCGTCTACGTCGTTCCGCATTACCGAAATTTTCTATGCTGGTGTCATCTGTTGAGAACATTGTTAAGCATTTTTTTGGCAATCACCTTTATTAGTGTAGGTAAGGCTCTACCGAGCTTTTTTTACTTACTAGAAGACGCCTGAAGATGTCTCTCCAATTTTTTGTTTGTTTTATATTTATAGTTTTATAAAGAAGCGTATTGTACAATAATGTTCCTTTACAGTGGAGCCACACTGATGATGACAGAGCAGCTAGACAACAGTGAAACACTGGTGATGACAGAGTTGGACAAATATAGATGGCACACAGTATCCTATACGGTGGAGCCACATCGATGACGAGAGTTACACGACGGTGACATACTGGTGATGACAGAGTTAGACAACAGTGACACACTGGTGATGACATAGTTAGACAACAGTGACACACTGGTGATGACAAAGTTAGACAACAGTGACACACTGGTGATGACATAGTTTGACACACTGGTGATGACATAGTTAGACAACAGTGACACACTGGTGATGACATAGTTAGACAACACACTGTAGTGAATAGACACTGGTGATGACATAGTTAGACAACAGTGACACACTGGTGATGACATAGTTAGAGACAACAGTGAAAGTCCACACTGGGTGATGACATTGTTAGACAAACAGTGACCAGCATAAGACACAAAACAAGAGTAAGCAACACAGGCGTAGTTAGCACACGACAGGCAAATTCACGGGGCCCGATCCTCTCTAACCTTCCTGGGAAATGGGGGGGGAGTGAACTTTTCCCCCCACAACGGCTTCAGGAGCGTATACATTCCTTCCCCTCCTGTGCCATAAAAGAAGAAGAACGCACATCGTAAAAAATTAATTTCATAAAATCACAGATTAATCTTAATTTTAAAACATTATTTTCGGCAACGTAGCCACAGGTGAAGAGAGGGCTCTCAATACGCATGTTAGACAGCGCCAATTGTGGACGTAAGGTGTTAAATGTATTGTGGGAGAACATAATTCGTCCGAAAAATGCAGATTTCATAATTTGCTCAGCTGCGCGGTATTACTACTCGAGTAGGTAATTCATCCTAGAAAATCCATAAGCTGGAAGCTGATTAACGCTTACAAACGTCATTATAGCTTTGCACACGCAATGTTTCAATCCCCCACACAATTATCAAGCGTTTTTGACCTTTGGTGTAAAGATTTTCTGCAAATTTTTGTACCTATACAATAATTCATGTAATAAAATCACTCGATCCTTACAAAGTAGAAACAGTGAATCTACGTATTGGTATGAGTTTCTATATACAAAATGAGGTATGTTCTTTTATATAAAATACATTAATTAATAAACTTGACTGTCCATACTGTTTGTTGAATTTAGGTCACCATTGTCGCATACCGGGGTCGCACAAAATGAAGTTGCCGTTTGTTTATCCAAACAAACCGAAAATATGAAATTAACAGCCGTTAATGAGGAAATTCACTGCTTACCCAAATTGAATTTTAAAAATGCTTTTCGTGTTAGACGCGAATTTTTAAAAATTTTAAAGTTGGGATGAAATATCCAAAAACGCAAGCACAAATTAAATAAAAAATAGACTTTGATTGAAAAAAGCATTCATTTCAAAATCTTAAACATGACGTCACACCTTGTATTTAAGTGTAGTGTAATGTATATCTATAATAAAGTTATAATTGCAATTAACTTTATTTTTAATGTTGTTAAGTGTCTTCTGACGAGATTAAATTTTTAGTACTAAGTAAATCGCCTGCAGATGACTCTGCAATTTATTTTTTTCACTTTGTATTTAGGACCAGATAATTTTATTACACTACATTTTGTATACCTTACTCCCTATTCTGTGAGTGGAAAATCCGCAGATTTGCGTTTTTTGAAGTTTTGCAATTGCAAGTATTTTGAACACGACCCCAAAAATGTTTGGATAATAATTATTTTGCACCAAGACTATAAATATGATGTTGATTCACTGGTCTCCTGTATCGTCCCGATCAGGCTTGCGGGATGGCTCCCTTCTAATTGTAGTTGCTAGAGTCCTGGCGGCCACAGAGGGCATGATGGGCGTGCCCGTCCAGACCGGGGGGTTTAAACTGCCGGCGGGACGAAATATTTTATACGCGCCACCGTGGGAGCCGGCCCGCGTAAGCGCCACGGGGCCCGCCGCCCTGCCCAAGAACGGGCCGCGCCGCCCATGCCACATTTAAGGCGGCATTGCCTTGTGTGGAAACAACACAGAGTTAAAAACAGCCCTCAAAGACATAAAAATAACTATCTAACTAACCATGCTCGCCATTTACCCGTAGGGGTTGGCAGAGAGGATAGAACGCCACATACATCATCTGTCCGCTGCATACTTCCTTTGATTCTCGACTTTCATTACATTAATTCTCATGCATCTGTACGCCATTATTACGGGGAGGTCTTTTTTCACATGACCACTTCAAGTACTTGATCACGACATGCTACTTCTCGGCATTTCCGCGGCTTTACTACATCAAGGCACACTTGCATTTAAACATCTTTTTGAATCGTTCTTTCATCATTATCGTTATCGCAGTCCAACACGACCAAACCTCTCGTTAAAAGGTTAATTTGTGTGATAATGTCTTATCTAAGGCCTCTTGGCACTGTTGCTCTAAAATGACATTTGTACAAACCCTCTAATGCTACATAGTCTTACCAGGACACATAGATCGCATTTAAAAAGCATATGACAGTCTAAACAAGGCATCCTTCTTTTTCCAACACCAAACTGATCTTGAAAACAATTAAATTGTAACATTCGGAGTTGTACCTTAGAACTCCGTTGTGAGTACTGCCAATTTTGCTGTATTACGATAAAGTTCTTATTTGGCCACGGGCAAGGCCGACCATTAACTGTTTCCCGCACTAACCCCCACTTCTCTCAATTTCCTTATCCACATTTCCATATCTTTTAAACATACTGATAATGATATAATATTGTCTACTTATAACTGCAATAATTTTAATAGATAAAAAAACGAAACTGTTAATATTTTGAGATGGCATAAATACAATTGATCTGTACAAGCGCCCTTGCCGAGGTATATTTATACAGAAAACGGCGTTATTAAAATTTATACCAGATCATAATAATAATCCAAAATGTTGAAATTTCCCACTTAGATGTCTATGTGCTATATCAGTCAAAATCAAGCCACAAAGAAAAAAAATACCCGTTTTAAGTGTAACCTTTATTAAATTTTTAAAAAAAAAATTTTCAAAAGAAAATTTTGGTTTACAAAGAAATACAATTAAAACACATATACATTTAAAAAAATAAAACAAATTATCCCACCAAGGCATAGCCTGTTTGTGGGTAATACTGTGCAAAAGTCAAACAGTAACTGCACGTAGGCAAAAGAGAAAAATAAAGTATTGTAAAGGCACTTCTAAAATTTATTTCAAGGCAGAATGGTTTTAGGTTTTAAAGTTATAATGTTTTTAAGCAAATGTTTTATTTGATGCTGGATTATTTTAATTTTTTTTATGTATTATAATGATTTCGTGTATTTGCTGTAAATATTTAAATATGTCAAAAGGCACTGAGTGCCGTTTATTTTTTGATAAACAAAAAAAAAAAAAAAAAAAAAAAAAATTAAAAAATAACAGATAATGTAAACAAGATAGTATAAAAAAATTAATACAAGATATTGGTATCTTTATAACAGCAAGAAGAAGAAGGGGAAATAATTATTATATATAATATATATAAATGACGTAGATTATGTAATAGTTATGCGTCTTAAATAGTAAGAATGAATTCTACCATTTACACTATGTATCCAACTTTGGTGTTAATTTTTTTTAAAGGATGAAAAATGGTTTTAAAGGTTAAAAAAAAATAACAATTTGACATCTCAACAGAGACGTGAAGTTTGGAAGGAATATAAACTTCTCGTCCTCTGTTGAGATGTCAAATTGTCATTATTAGCCCGTAATGGGTGAAATCCAGTATTTTGTTCTACAAGTAATTGGACACACTCAAAATGTTGTTTATAAAAAAGAATGAATTAATCTGGGGCCAAAAAATCTTGAATTCGCTTATTAGCAAACTCTGTTGACTTAAGACCTATATGATCCCCTCGCATAGGTTCAAGATGTGTTTTGTCCGCGCATTTAGTTAATTACCAGATGAAACAGACACTCGAGTAGTCTGGGTGGGGGAGTACTCACCTGCCCCTGGGGGGGCGGCCCCCTGAGCGGCGTGTAGGCTGAGGGGCTCATGGGCCCCATGGCCCCCACGCCCGCCCCCGCGGCGGGTTCATGAGCGCGGCCCGCCCCATCATGCTGCCGGCCGCCGCGCTCTACCAGCGAGTTACCCATCCATTCGGCTTGCCTCTGCAGGAACACAATTAGTTATTATTATTATTTAACATTTTGAAAGAATACAAATACTTGTAGACAAATTTAGAAACTCTTTTTCTTCTTTATCTGTCTCTGTTGGAGATATCAATAATATCATGATATCAGCCCAGCACTGGGTATAATCCAGTATTTTGTCTACAAGTATTGTATTCTTTTTCAAATGATTGTTAAAAAATATTTACTGGTAAAATTAAAGCAAATAAAAATTTGGTGAGAGACATCTTCAGGGCGTCTTCTAGTAGTAATCAAGTTCGGATGAACCTTACCTACACCAATAAAGTTTAGATTAGCCCCAAAAAAATGCTTATCTATTCTCTCAACAGATGTCACTATAGGTAAAAAATATTTATAATATTAAAATCTCTGTCGAAAAACACAACTCGCGTGTGGATATCTTCTGTACAAACTTAACATATATAACATGTTTCAAAAATGTTGTCATACATGGTTGTCAGATGCTTTGGGCGGAATGGGGAATGTTGTAATACATCAAGTGGCCTACTTAACCCAGCCAATGACAGGTCATAAGCCCTGTAAACGCCCTAGATAACCCACATTCGTTTCCAGAGTTTCTCTGTCTCTGTTGTTGAGGGTTATCAATAATAATGATTATTATTTTGGGACAATTTATAAAGCGCTGTTTTGCGAAAAATCGGCCACAATAGCGCTGTACAGGAAAGAGGTGCTAGACCATCAAGTCGTCCTGCAGCTAACAAGCGCATAGACGGTTTGGAGATAATTCTCAGCCATACCTGATAGAGAAAAATATCTATAAACAGGTTTTAAATTATAAGATTACATAAATTATATGAAATTGTGAGAAGTAGGTAAAAAGTGTTTTTGTAACTGATTTTCACTAAGTAGGAGGCTTCCATCTTGCATCTTCAAAAGCGCATGGATGATTGAGGATCTAGCCCCTTCATAACTACGAATTTACGTTAGTTTAATTTAATAAGTTAGGGATTTTTGCAGCGATAACAACAAATCTGTAAATGAATCGTATGATTTCAGAAACAACACACAAGCCAACTTTTGGGATTTTTACTTAATGATGCCATCTTGTTTTTTTAACCTAGAACGGACACTCATTTCTGAGCATAAATAAGAAACGCACATCTGATCACTAGTGAATTTACTGTTAGCAGTACGAAAAATACGATTTTTAGAAAGAACACACCTCCATTAGTGTGAATGCGTTCTAAAAAAAATTACCTGGGAATCCCTCAAAATTTAGATTAAAAATTTTTGTGAGTGATTCACCGAACTACGGGGAATTCACCACAGACCGAGATGACATACCAGGCATGATTTGTAAAATGTTTGATTATGTTTAAATATTTTAGTTTATGTTATGTTTTGATATTCTACCATTCTTTTATCTAATCTGGAATAATTACCAATTAAAAACATTGTTATATCATTAGGGTGTTCAATTTATGAAAAATGTTATTTTACATAAATTGTATGCAAGAAGTTTTTAAAACCAAGCACACATCCATTGTGTTTTTTTTAGAAATAGCACACATCCTATTTGTTTATAGTAGACAACAACACATTCCTCGTTTTTAAAAAAATTTATAGAGCAGTCACGAGGATAAGATCTTTGAATATATATTATATGCCGTTGATCGCTGGGTAACGTAAACAAATTTACATTGTGTGTGAATGTTTTTGCAGAAGAAAAAGGTTAGAATACAATGCCAAAAAATGTGAGCTGGTTTGTGTTCAAACCCAAGAAATATAAAGTTAAAGGTACCAAATGCCAGTATCTAACAAGGTCAGGAAAATTAAACGGGTAAAGCAGCTTATAATAATTTGGGACATGTTCTACAAGAACATGGTGGCGATGACGAGGATATAAAGCGCCAGTATCGTGCTCATGTGCACACGAATCGAAGTATGTTAGCGCGCCGCTTTGCTCACTGCTCTGATCAGCGTACAAACAGCGATTAATATTTTCCAAGTAATGTGTACGCAGCAATATGGCAGTGAGCTATGGTTATAATTATACACTGGAGTAACGCGAGGCACATGAAGGTATGCTACAACAATGGGTATAAAGAGCCTTGATGAAAATTAACCCGTCACTAGTATCGCGAGTGGTATGTTGTGCTACAGCACAGTATACCACACTGGGATGGGCTACTGAGACACCGAGTTGCAGGCTTTCGGGAGAGGGCTGATGAAAATGCAACAACCCATCATCATCGCACAACAGCTTGTGCAACACAGGATGGGAATTTTGACATGTGGCAGCATTGGAGTGTTAAAATGATTGTGTCCAAAAACCATTAATTTAAAATTACAACTCTCTTATTTTTAGCTTTATTATTTTTTATTGTGATTAGATGATTGTATCTACCTATGCTATGGCTAACTAAGTATTGCACAAACTGCTTAGTATTATGCTGGAATAAACACGTTTATTATAATTATTATTATTATTATAAAAAACATACAGTAAATTTCTATTTTTATAATCCCTATGACAAGTGATTGTATTGAAAGAAAAAATATCATAGTAAGGAAAATTTTGTACCAGACAGTTTTTTTGGTCCGTCCTTGTAAAAGTTGAGGTTGCTGGATGTGTGCTACTTCTAAAAAACACGATTCAAATGGGAAAACGGATCAGGGCTCCGTAAGGGGAAGCGTTCA
Organism: Micrasema minimum; assembly: GCA_022494985.1. Classification (NCBI taxonomy): domain Eukaryota; kingdom Metazoa; phylum Arthropoda; class Insecta; order Trichoptera; family Brachycentridae; genus Micrasema; species Micrasema minimum. Next base: position 32,673 of record JAGVSP010000399.1, on the reverse strand, counting down.
AACAGTCTGTGTACACACCCGGCGGCCCGTTGAAGTCATTGGGCATCGGCATCCGCACCTGGGGGCGCGGGCCGGGGTACCAGGAGCCCATGAAGGGCTGCGGCCCGGCGCCCAGCAGCTGGGGCGAGGGCGCCCCCGGCGGGGAGGGGCGCAGGCCCGAGTTTGGGAAGAAGCCGGCCGGCATGCCGCTGCCCATGCCAACTGAAACAAACAAAATAACTTGTCAAAATAACTAACATCTCAGACGTTTTGAGCTCCGTTGCAGGGGCCATTTTTAGGGTGAAGTGTAATTATGAAGATGGTGCCTGCAATGGAGGTCACAATGTCGAAGATAGTGTGGCGGAAGAAATACATCGAACCAAAATCTATCGAACAACGACGAGAAAACATTTTAGCCTTCATCGTGACTCCACGTTAGGCTTTTGTATCAATTTCTTGCCGCCCAAATTGCGTGCCAATCTAAATTCATTTCGTACTTTTCTATTTTCATAACTCATGTCAAATCTTAGTTTTATTTAGTTAAAAGCTTTCATTGTATTTTCATTTCATGTAACTTCTGTGTAATAAATATGCAACTAGAAACTGTAAGTACACTTATATTTTCTCTGTGCACCCCACATAAAGGCAACCTCACCACAAAGTAGGCCATAAATAGCAACAAAAAAAAAACACGAATTCACCTAAGAAACCCTGTTTTGTGATAATCAATGTTTGTGATTTTATTATGGTTAAAGTAGAGATCAAATCTTCACTTTTGAAGCAATGATGTTTAATTTACATACTTAGATAGGCTATTTTTCTTCCGTTCCTTGTGATGTCCTTAGTACTGCAGGAATATTGAGTCAATTTTGGCACAATCACAACATGATTAAAATGTTCTTTAGATAGTGGCAAATAAGAACTTATCCTGAGAGAAGCCACAAAATTGGCAGTACACAACGGAGTTCTGGTACCCAAACCTAATGGTATGGTAGTGAAGCGTGGTGTGGGAGGTAAAAGAAGGATGAAAGTAGACTGAATTGCTGTTGAAATGCGATCAATGAGTGGTAAGACTAATGTATGATAGGTGTACAAATGTCCAAATTGGAGCAGTAGTGCAAGGCTGAGATAAGCATTATGCACCAAATTAAGGCTTTTACGATGGTTTGGTCATGAGTGATGAATGAAACGGCTAAAAGAAGTTTAAAATGCATGTGTGCCTGGACGCAGAAGCCTGAGGAAGGACCGAGAACGACAACCTGGCAATGACCAATAGTACGTCAAGTACTTGAAAGTGGACAGGGTGTAAGATCCCCCCGGAATAATCGGCGTAATGTTGGGAATGAGATGTTATGAATGTAGAAAAAGCAAAGGAAGTATGTCAGGACAGAGTGGTATGGCGTCCTATCCTCTCTCCTACCATTACGGGGAAATGGCGTGATGGTTAGTTAGTTAGTTAGTTAGTTACAAATGGAACATAATGTTCTGACAGCTCTCGTTGAACTAGCTTGCCTAGTTAAATTAACACGTCTATGATTTGAAGTGTTTTCCTTTAATCCATACATTTACATTACTAAATAAGTGGAGAAAGTGACATTTGCCTGTTGAGCAAAGTAACTTTTTATATTAATTGTGATTCAAATAAAATTTTCCTAGGGCAGAGTGACTTTGGCTCGAGCGCGACAACACGTAGGTGTCAGCAAGGAATTAGGAGTTGAGAGTCATCTCTCTACTAGTAAATATATGGTGGATTATAGTAGATGTCGGATTACTGAGACAGTACTTTTTATTAATGTTAATGTAAAACAAAAGTAAGTTTATGTTATTTCGTAGAACTGCACTGCATTGGTTCACCAAGATCAATGTGTCGCGATCATTAATTACATGAAGGACATCAATCTCTAATTTCAATGTTAATAGCTATATATTCAGCTTACCGTCGTTGGGGGGCGCCGGTCCAGCATTGTGTCCTATCCCATTGACGCCATAGCCAGAATTGACGAACCCGTAGTCGTGAAAAGCCTTGGCTTCTGAAGAGTGTTCGCAAGTGTCCCGTCTCTCCGGAGCCGCGCAGTACAGGTCCCAGAAGACGCACCACCCACGAGTGCAGGAAGCCTGGCGGCTCCCCTAACGTGATGTTCTTCTCCCAGCGAATCTCTGACAAAAAGGTCTGCGCGGCTTTCTGCGCGCCGACATGGAGGAGATACTCGTAAACATACAGGGCTAATTTCTCCCTCGCCTGAGCGTCCGAGGGCACCGTGGAACCTTTGCCCTTGGCGTACATGGCGCGATATTGTTTTCGTTGTTTTTTATTCACATCAACGCGCGAGTCTCGGTTGAAACTATTCGGCAAAATGTCATTGATCGATGGCGTCTGCGGAGCGTCCGATTTACAATAACAGTGAACTGTCAAGTAATTTGCGGGCGTGTTCGCGATTTATATGCGCGGTAGTGGGTTATTTAAAAAACGAGTACCTTCCCTACATTTTTTTTTCTACTGTTATTTTTTATATTGCAAGCGAGAGGTGATTCCATTATTCTTAGTGACGGCAAAAAGACGAAGAAACAGACAGAGGAAGAGCTATTTTTGAATTACGAACGTTACGAAGTGCTGAGAATTTTTTTTTACCATAAAATAAAAATGTATTTTTTAGGGAATCCATATGTACACAAATTCCATAATATCAAATAAAAAAATCCTAGAGTTGAATATTTTCCGTTCTGAGCAGCTCCGAATTTTCTATAAAAATAATAGAAATTCTCCGACGGGGGAAGGAGGGGGGGTTTGGGTCAATATTTGTTTTTTTTTACAAATATAACGGTTGAAAAAAGTTATCAATCATCCTAAAATATGTACATAGAAAGCGTATTTACATATTTTTTTATGTTTTAATTAACCCATGTTTAAAATTTGCCGTTTAAAATAATATGAATTTTCTAAGGTAAGTATTTTGATCTATTGACAGCCAGCTCTAAGTAGGGTAAACATGTATCATTTACGAACAAGACATTTATAGGCTGCAAAAAGATTCACGAACATGCCTCTGTTTCCGGCGCCATTTTGTGTCAAATTTGTGTATTCCTTTTCCAGCGGTCCTCTCGCCGTGTGGTCGTTTTCTCGACACAATTAATAAAAGTGCGGCTTTAACATAGCCATCCGACCCGTATATCGGCCGAAGATCGTCAAAAAGAGGACGAAAAAGTTCATTCGCCACCAGTCAGACCGATATGACAAACTCAAGAGGAACTGGCGTAAGCCAAAAGGTAAAAAATCCAACCTTAACACGTTGATCATTATTTGGTGCGCTCGTTTGACGTTTATCCACCCAAATAAACCATTATCTCATTAAATACAAGGAAAACTATCTCCCGATGCCTTTTATTGATACAGTCAGTGTTTTATATTTGTGTATTTTGACGTGGATAAACAACGCGTTTTTGACACATCGCCGAGTCAGTATTTTGAGGTTACGTTTTGGACAATTTTGTTTCGCTACCGATGATTATACTTATGACTATGCCAATGGATCCTTCCTAGTGTAATTTGAACTGAGGAGAACTTTGGAATGAGGTAGCGAACAATTAAATCCGTATTTTGCCATGACAATTCCTTAGATTTCTCTCGTAGACGTATAATAATGCTTTCAGTTTCAATCCTAAATGTTCTAAGATTAAAATAACTCGAAATTCCGTAGTTAATTGTTTTTTAGCTTGATTTCTATGCCATTAATCTAATAGTTAAGTATATCATTAAATGTGAAAATAATATCGCTTCAGAAAGTGACATTTCTCAGAGAAAACTTCGTTATGTAGAAATCGTACTTTAAAAATATTTGAATAAATACTACTTAATTGTTTTTTAACTGCCCACGAGTTAATTATTATTTCTAACACAACTAGTTTCGGATAGCAGGGTCTATCCATTCATCAGGTGCACTTATATAAAAGTCTATCCGAAACTAATTGTGTAAAAAATAATTCTCACAATAATTTTAACAATGTTGCTACAACAAAGTTATACGCCGAATCAATGAATATTAAAATCGTACTTGTGTTAATTGTGTCCAATTTGTATGAAATGCGGCTTGAAGATCAATGATTTGTAAATTTTGGCAGTTTACTTGGAAATGTATTAATTCGTTAACAAGTTGTTGGCGGAGATTAATTCGCTGTGAAAAGCTCCCCACACGCCAATCGGTGGATTGTGTATTTAGTGAACTGGCAACTCCCGCGGACATTTTATATAAATTTTTCTTATTCCAGGTATTGACAACAGAGTTAGGAGGCGTTTCAAGGGCAAGTTCCTGATGCCCAATATTGGTTATGGATCCAACAAGAAGACCAAGCACATGCGGCCCAACGGCTTCCGCAAGGTAACTACTGCTGCCACTAATAGCCGCACCTAATGGTGCATAGGGCATTGCCGCGCACTCGTTACACGAAGGCGAGATAAGGGGAGGAAGAAATGCCGTGATGGTTAGTTAGATAGTTAGTTAGTTGTTAGTAAAATTATAAATTGGGAACTTCATGATAAAATTGCATGTCCGTGAAGTATATAATAATTTGTTGTAGAATGTTCTAAATTAGAATTTTATTTAAAAAGTATTATCATAGGACTACAACTGTCAATTATCATTTAAAAAATATATATGTTTAAATACAAACTATCGATGAATTCAACTTAATTTTATGTACAAAACATTAATTTCTAACACAAATATATTTTGATACCTTGTCAGATCAAGATAAATTGTGTTCTAATGCAGAGTCCAATGCACCATTAGGTGCGGATAAGGGAAAGTTAGTAAGTAAGTACTCGTAAAAAAATACATCTTAAAAAAGTGTTAGGTGACTGTAGATCTGCGATCACCAACGTTTCTGCGATATATCTACGTGTAGTTACGTTGGTGATCGCACTGTCTCCCGCTCCTCTTCCTCCCCTTATCTCTGCTTACTCAGCTTCAGCGCCAGTCCGAGGTATCGCAAACCTTCGCAGACAATCTTAGAAAAAGAATTTCAGAAAAGTGGCATTCCATATTTGAAAAATACTACCGTGCCTAGTAACTGTATGTGACCCACTATGTCCCTCATACTTCATCACTAGACCAGTGGGATTTGAACCTAGAGACTCCTATCCGGAGTCCCGGTAGTCCCATCTATCAGTAGACCACAATTGGGTTCTTTTCCGATTTTCTATTTTTTATTTAAAAAAATTGATTGAAAAATAACAATATCAAGGGAATTTTTTTAAAATTTTTACGATGTCATGTGAATTTTCTAGCGCTTTTTCAAATCACTCGCAAAATCCTCCATTTGGCGCGTATGCGGTGTTACGTCACATCAATATGGGCGCTCACTTCGTAATGAATTTCCCGCCTTTCATAATAAACGGGTATGACGTCATTAGCCAATAACGGGCGTTAAAAGTCACTCGTAATCTCGTGTTTTTTAAAACATAAATTTATAAATGAAAACAACATTTTTGATCATTGTGTTTTATATCGTTGGAATTGTAAAAATATACTTTAAATATTTATAACGTTTTTAAGGATATTCATGCTATCGGAAACAACCCAATTTGGTCTGCATTGTCTAATTTATTTTGTATGTAATTTCTTAAAGGAGATAAATAAGATATCTTAAATAAGTGAAAAAACCATCGCTCAAGTGCTACATTCCAGGGAGAAAATCGAGGACTACGATTGTATGGCGTAACGGCCACGGTTCATGTGACAGAGGATGCTCTGAAGCGGTTAATATTGATAGTAATTGGCTAACTTATACAGGGTGTAACAAAACTCGATGTACAAGCGGGAGAAACCAGTTAATCTACATCATATTTGGAGTCCATTTTGTAGGGTAAAATTTTTCGATTTGACCCTTAGTTTTCGAGAAAATTGGGTACGGAGTTGATTTTTTTTTCGCAAATTGTTATCAAATTTCATGTGTTTAATCAAATTAATACTATCCATTAAGAAAACAAAGTTAAAACACGCGTTTTAATAAGAATTTGAGTAATTTGACTTAATCTGCCACACGTATGAAAACTTTTGACGGAATAATTTTTTTCAAGCTCAGATTAAAGTCATATAACACAATCGTCTTCAAATATGATGTAGATTCACTGGTTTCCCGCTTGTACATCGAGTTTTGTTACAGTATAGCGCCATTTTTGTGAAAAATCACCCCAAGTGCGCTTTACGATAATTAAAGATACTGTCTAACCTAATCTCCTAGCGGTAGGCTATACTGCCTGTAACTTGAGCAGACTAGGGCAATTACGCATTCTGGGAATTTGATATTCTAATGCAAATAAATATTCAAAGAGAAAAAAAATAACGAAGAGAAACATTAATATTCGACAAAAAGAACATTTGCATTGTTTATCTAATAATAATTTTTCAGATTTTTGCGAACCATTTAATAGAAAATAATCAAAATTTCAATAAAGATACCGGGCTAAAAGTGTTACATGTAGAACATAAACTATTAAAATTAGACAAATTTAGAAATTTTTGAAAAAAGTCTTTAAATAATAATCGCAACTTAATAAATAATCAAATCAAATAAATAATATTTCCTACAGCCCCCTTCTTAACTTGAAGATACCTATCCATAAAAAAAGTCATAAATTACCCACCCATCCATTCATTTCTCAACCTTAGACAAACAATAGACCTAACCATTGAACATATGCACTGACACAACTTACTTCATTATCCAATTTCATTAATTATTGTACCCTTGACAAAGAGACACGTGTTGTTTCGAAACCGGTCGGGAGATTTAATAATAAAATTAAAAAAAAAGTTAAAAACAAAGTGTTTTCATTTAAATAGTTTATAATGAATAACTACAAAGTGAGTGCTTCTAACATAAATATCACTTAAACGGTGTAATTTTCCTTCCAGGTGCTGGTTCACAACGTGAAGGAGCTGGAGATCCTGATGATGCAGAACCGGCGGTACTGCGCGGAGATCGCCCACGGCGTCTCCTCCAAGAAGAGGAAGCTCATCGTCACCCGCGCCCAGCAGCTCTCCATCCGCGTCACCAACGGCGCCGCTCGTCTGCGCACGCAAGAGAACGAATAGACGCCTTAATAAACTTACTTTACTTAACCCGACTTTTTTATTTACCTACCGTCATGTCTGATAAATTTTTAAATTGTCTTTATCGTGGCCTGTTCTCCTCTATGGCTGCGAATCGTGGCACCTAACTAGGGCCCAAGACAGCAGACTTCTAAGTTTTGAGAATAGGTGTCTTAGAAGAATTTTAGGTGTGCGGTGGTTTGTCTTTGTAAGGAACACAGAGGTGAGGCAACGGACACAGCAACCCTTGGTATCTACTTTCATCCAGCGAAGGCGTTTCGGCTGGCTAGGCCATATTCTACGTATGCCTCCCGAGAGTCTTAAACCATGCATGCCTATTTTACAAGGCATCAGGTTCTCGGCGTCCCGGTCGTCCACTGTTGACAATTCGTCGGCAGTTTGCGTCAGAGCTGCGGGACGTGGACTTGACTTGGGGGGGATGCGCGGGAGCTGGCAGCCGATCGCTTGGCCTGGAGGTAGTTTGTGGATTCCATATGCTCCACATAGGGAGCGGATATGGTATAATGAATGAATGAAACTTTATCGTGGTGGAAAAAGAAGGACGAAAGTAGACTGAATGCTGTTGAAATGCGATCTATGTGTGGTAAGACTATGTATGATAGGTGTACAAATGTCCAAATTAGAGCAGAGTGCAAGGCATTTTCCACAAAATTAAGAATGGGCTTTTATGATGGTCTGGTTATGTGGAACAAATGAGTGATGAAAGAACGGCTTAAAGTTTAAATGCATGTGTGCCTGGATGTAGAAGCCGAGAAAGACATGGCATGAACCTATAGTTGAAAGAGGCCATGTAACAAGTCGGAATAATCGACGTGCATGCATGAGAATGTGAAGGAAGCAATGTAAGTGTGACAAGACAGGGGTGTGGCGTTCTATCCTCTATGCCTACCCCTTCGAGGAAATGGCAAGATGGTTAGTCAATTAATCTTAGATAGCAGGCTGTCCGTTTTTAAAATACGATACATCTCAGCTTAATATTTTTTAAATCTACCCTCTATGAACATCGGTGCCGTAAAAGTACCTATTCGGATGTTTGTGAAAATCAGGATTCTGACAAGCCATTTTAATATTCACCTAACAGCCGCAGCATTTTATCTATGGCGTGTTTTCTTTGTTGTGCTTTGTGCCGTATATCTTTGCCAGTGTTGCCAGACAGAGGGAATTTTCCCACTTTCCGGGAATTTTCGGGCCAAATTTTGAGAAATGGGAAAAAACGGGAAGATTCCGAAAAAGAGGGGAAAAAACGGGAATTTTCGCACTTGTGTGAATTTCTTTATATGTGAATTTCGCCATTTCACGTGGCTTTTATTTGTTTTCGACTGGAGAAGTTGTCCATCCTGGAAGACGTAAAATAAGTTTAGTGTGCAGCCACTGCGACCGTAGTGCATCTGACTGTGTTTTATTGCGTTTTCACGCACTATATACGGCCACTAATGTCTCCTGAGTCTTCCCCATACACACAATGACTAAAAATAACATTTTTGAAGTTATACTTCTTTGCGCCCGTTAGACACTTTGGGGTGGGATGTTGGTCGAGAAACCGCGTCACGCTGATTTTTAAGAGAAAATGGCGCTTAAAGAGAAAATGGCGCCACAGTCACTGATGCTTGTATCTGATACTTGTTTTGATACAAGTATCGATACTTTTATTGATACTGATATTGAAGCCGGAATTAACAGTACCAAGGTGTATAATAAATATAATAATGAAGTCACGTATAATATATTGAATAATATTGAAAAATGTCTTATATTTCATTTATATATCCTGTCTGTTTGTGTGCGTGAGTGGGTATATGAGAATGGCCAAAGAAGTATAACTTCCACCGTGTGGTCCGACGCACACCGATTTTTTTTCTTCTTCTTTTAAGAGAAAACGGGAATTTCTGGCCGAAAGTGGGAAAATTGGCAGAGCCGGGCAGGAGAAGCCGTCTCTCGAATCTGGCAGCACTGATCTTTGCATTGTCAAAACCAAAACTCTCGAGTTTGACGTTTGCGTCTATCGTCTGCGTCCATAAAAAACATCACAAAGAGTTGTTTTTCAACCGCGATATATGCAAAGTTATGCCCCTGATGAATAACCCGCTGGGCCACGATGTTCAGCCACCCCCAGCGGTCTCGTCCACCATAATGAGCCTCCGCGAGAAGGAGAAATACATAGAAGATTTCGACTTTCCATTCTGCGACGAATCGTGCAAATACGAAAAAGTAGCCAAGATCGGGCAGGGTACCTTCGGAGAAGTGTTCAAGGCGCGGGAAAAAAAATGCAGCAAGAAGTTCGTGGCAATGAAAAAGGTTCTAATGGACAACGAGAAGGAAGGGTTCCCAATAACAGCGCTGAGAGAAATAAGAATATTGCAACTTTTGAAGCACGAAAACGTCGTTAATCTGCTGGAGATTTGCAGGACGCGCGCCACAGCTCACAACAAATACCGTTCGACATTTTATCTAGTGTTCGACTTCTGCGAACACGACCTCGCTGGCTTATTATCCAACGTTAACGTCAAGTTCAATCTCGGGGAGATCAAGAAAGTGATGCAGCAGTTGCTGAACGGCTTGTACTATATTCACAGCAACAAAATCCTCCACAGGGATATGAAGGCAGCCAATGTGTTGATCACGAAGAACGGAGTGTTGAAATTGGCAGATTTTGGTCTGGCCAGGGCGTTCAGCATTCCCAAACCTGAAGCTGCTAATCGTTACACCAACAGAGTTGTGACTCTTTGGTACAGGTTAGTGAATTCAATATACAAAACTTCCTCCTTACTAGATTGTCTTAGAAGAATTTATTTATTCCACATAAGTACTACAATTTATTTTTTTTCTTAATGAAATACCTCGCTGGGCAAAGCCCGTGTTGAGGTATTCATTTACAAACATTGGTAGATTATCTTGAAGAGTTAAAGTGAAGAAATTCCAAGCTTCATTTGTTCCTTTGTGATTTAGAATGTCAAACCATTTGATTTAATTTAACCTTTTCTTCATATATTCATAATTGAGGGGATACTTCACTTAACGAAGTAACTTTTATGAGGACTAGTCTATTGGTAAATCCATATATAATAGGTTATGAAATTTATACAGTAGGTTAAGATAGGTTGGGTTTAATAAAAAAAATTAAATTTTAATCAGTCTATTGACTTGTTCAGCGGTGGTGATGTACTGGATGGGTTGTTATGTTATTATTATTAATGTTATATGTAGTATATGATATGTACCTAGTATGTAATATATGTTATGTAATATTTAATATGTAATGTAATATATATGTAATGTAATGTGAAATAAATAAATAAAAAATCAAGCCATAAAAAAAAATAGCTATATCAAAGCAATATCCTTTATGAAATTTATACAGTTATACAGGTTATGAAATTTATACAGTAGGTTAATGATAGGTTAGGTTAAATAAAATAATTAAAAATCAAAATAGCTTTTTAAAAGCGAAATTTATACAGTACGTTAGGATTTTTAAATCCAACCAATCACAGCTTTGCCCATTTCTATGCTGTACCTCTATAATCCAGAGAGTAAAAACTTTTGTGGAATTTTGACAGCTCTACCTCGTATCACGCCATTTCTCTGAAGGGGTAGGCAGAGAGGATAGAACGCCACACCACGCTGTCCTGGCACACTTCTCTTGCTTTCTCAACATTCATACATCTTCTGATGCACGCACGTCGATTATTCTGACTTCTTACATGCCCACTTTCAAGCACTCGTTTTACTTGATCATGCCATGTCTTTCTCGGCCTTCCTCGATTTCTGCATCCAGGCACAGTCGGAACATATATTTTTTGAGCCGTTCTTTCATCATCCATTCGCTCCACATGACCGAAACATCTTAAAAGGCCTTTCTTAATTTTGTGGATAATGCTTATCTCAGCCTTGCACTCTGCTCTAATTTGGACATTTGTACACCTATCATACATAGTCTTACCACACATTCGCCTGAGAGATCGCATTTCAACTGCATTCACCCCTGCAATCTTATTAAACCGGATTATTAAGTCGGAAATCGAACTCGGGACCTTGTGAACGGTAATTCATAAAACTGATCATATTTATTACCGGCTATATTAAATTTTAAACGGAGAATTAAATTGTCGATAATGCTTATCTCAAATTCAATTTACACTGTGACATTATTGTTTGTGTCTCGCAGGCCTCCGGAGCTGCTCCTCGGCGAGCGGAACTACGGCCCGCCGGTGGACCTGTGGGGCGCGGGCTGCATCATGGCGGAGCTGTGGACGCGCTCGCCCATCATGCAGGGCTCCACGGAGCAGCAGCAGCTGGTGCTCATCTCGCAGCTGTGCGGGTCCTGCACGCCCGACGTGTGGCCGGGCGTGGAGCTGCTGCACCTCTACACCAAGATGGAGCTGCCCAAGGGGCAGAAGCGTAAGGTATGTGGAGTAGGGTGGCCCAAAAATGTTTTAAAATTTACCCTACACCTCACCCGCTAAGTTTTTTACTTTAGTTGATAGTAGTTAAGTGCTAAAATTTCAATGTCCTAGGTGGAATAAAAAATGCTATGCTCAATGTCTCCAAGGTTTTTAAAATTTTTGTAATTATCCCAAATAAAAAAAATACCAAGAAAAATGTGTTAAAATTTGAGAAAATTAGAACTATCAATGGTTGTTTGTGAGGAGTGCTTTTATTCAAGTGATTATTTTGGACTTTTTGTGAAAATATGGCTTTGTCATCTACTATAACACGTCAAGCGGACTCTATATTCTTGATAGGTGTCAAAGATTTAGAACCAATATCTAGATTGAATTAGTTACCATTCATCATCAATATTATACTATGAAATAAACTTTTACTACTTCCCAGGTAGTTGTACTTAATTTAGAACAACCCTCGAAATGCCAGATTTTTTATATTTCTTCTTAATATTACATACCTTTGAGCACTGTCTTCCAATTAGAATATTAGCTTCAAACTTTACCTGAATACTTGTTTTACCACTGATAAAAAAAATTAGTGGGTGCCCAGACATGTAAACTAGTTTTGAAATTTTTAATATATAATATGGGCTACCCCCAGCATGGGTTAGATAATCCTGTAATTTGTCTACAAGTATTTTTACACATTCAAATTGTTGATAATAATATTTGGCTGCCCATAACACTCATGTATTTTATGGCTTCAAATACACAAATTACTGTAAATTTCCAGGTGAAGGAGAGACTGAAGCCGTACGTGAAGGACCCCTACGGCTGTGACCTCCTGGACAAGCTGCTGCAGCTAGACCCTGCGAAGAGATACGACTCCGACACGGCGCTCAACCACTACTTCTTCTGGACTGATCCCATGCCGTGTGACCTCGGCACCATGCTCGCCCAACACACACACAGTAAGTGGCTATTATGGATCAACACTCATGTACTATAGCTGTTATACAGGGTGTAACCAGGTGAAAACTACTCGATGTACAAGCGGGCAACCAGTGAATCTACAGACATATTTTTGAAGTAGATTTTGTAAGAATAAACTTTTTTTTTTTTTTTTTTTTTTTTTTTCTTTTTTTTTTTTTTTTTTTTAAATAAAAAGAAACATTTGAGTTCTTATGATATACTCAAATAATTCAGTTTTTGGGACTGCTTTCAAATAGTCGGAAATAACTGTGTCAAAAGCAGGAAACAAGTTGTGCTGGAGTGGGATTCCAACCTAGATATTCTAATCCGGAGTCCTCGAATCTACCACTAGACCACAAAAATTTGACCCTTGGTTTTTGAGAAAAATGAGTATTAAGTTAATTTTTTTTTAGAGATGGTATTAAATATCATGTATTTAGTCAAATTAATACTATCCATAAAGAAAGCAAAATTAAAAAATGCGTCTTAACAAAAATTTTACCAATTTTTCTTAATCTGCCATTCTTATGAAAACTTTTGTGAGAAGATTTTTTTTTTATTTATTACACAATCGTCTCCAAATGCGATGTAGATTTACCAGTTTTCAGGTTGTACATCGAGCTTTGTTACACCCTGTATTAAAATTATAGCCATTCTATTATTATTCTGTCTGCCTCGTAGCACAGTGGTAGCGCATCTGGCTACCGTGCACGAGGTCGCGGGCTCGATTCAACATAAAACATTTATTTACGTCTGTTAATATTTCGTCTTCCTCTAGTAGTATCATTTTATCTATTGCTTATTGTTTGTGATCTTTCTAATAAACGAGTACCTCACGTTCCAGGCATGTTCGAGTTCCTGGCGCCCCCGCGGCGGCCCGCCCACCTGCGGCAGGTGCACCCGCTGGGCGCGCCCCCCGCGCCCCTCAAGGCGGGCCCCGTGGCCGACACGGGCTACCAGGACCGCGTGTTCTAGGCCTAGGTCCACCCAGACCTACATCTACCCAGACCTAGTTCTACCCAGACCTAGGTCTCATTTTATCACATCTTTTATAGTATCACAATAAAGTGTGTTTATTATCTGGATACTTGACTTGATTATTATTAAAGTACTAAGCGACATATGTGCAAGGGAAAATAACACCAAGTAACATAATATTTACATGTCGCTAGGTAAAGTTTTCCTTTGGATACATTGTGGAGCGCTTGGTAACTTTTTCCTTTACACCGTCGATATATCCTTCTCCCTCCTTGCAATACTATTTAATATGACAGAGGCGAGACAAACGATTTCTCTGAAAACCGTTGATGACGACAATTACATAATAAACTTAGCCAACCAGATGACGTTGATTTCTTGAAACTAACTAACTAACTAACGATAACCATCACGCCATTTCTCCGTAGGGGTAGCAGAGAGAATAAAAACGCCACACCACTCTGTCCTGACATACTTCCTTTGCTTCCTCTACATTCATACATCTTCTCATGCACATGATTATTCCGATTTTTCACATGTCCACTTTCAAGTATTTGTATCATGCCAGGTTGTCTTTCTCGGCCTTCCGCGGCTTCTACATCCAGGCACACTTGCATTTAAACTTTCTTTTAGCCGTTCTTTCATCACTCATTCGCTCCACATGACCGAACCATCGTAAAAGGTTAATTTTGTGGATGATGCTTATCTCAGCCTTGCACTCTGCTCTAATTTGGACATTTGTACACCTATCATACATAGTCTTACCACACATAGATCGCATTTCAACAGCATTCAGTCTACTTTCATCCTTGTTTTTCCAACACCACGCTTCACTACCATACAGTAAATTCCTATAACTAAAAGAACATTTTATTATTTTCTGTTAATTCATTTAAGTTAACAACTTCGTACAAAGATTCACTAGAGGCAGTTTCCATACAAATTTTCTAAAAATATACACTTCCTAGGGTTAATTTCATGGTACACCTGTTATTATCAAAATCCGCCGTCTAAAGACTCCAGTTCACTTACAACACACGAAACGTGTGACGTAGATGTGCTGCTGATGATGCTAATTACCTTGATGATCGTAGTGGGTAACTAGATAATTACTCAGACACGGTATTATTTTTTCAAGTATGGATTGTAAAATCATTTAGTTTGCATGAAGCTTATCTATTTTCATTGTAACATAATGACAATCTGAAATTCTTGTTCGAACCTTGCTACAACAGCTTCAGTGAGAGAAAAATTCTCTCTATTATTATTGTAGCACAAATTCGTTGATTAGAATAGATATTTTATGTTAGCTTCAATCTACCAATGAGATTTAAGGGAAGTTTCCCCATATACTAAATTTTCTAAAAATCAAATTAAACATGTCTTCAATATTTTACTAAGGAATCACTCTTATCGGCAAAATACGGGACAGTTTCTTGTTGACAATTACACTACACAGTTTCTTGTCAGAAACTGTGGGACAGTCTGTCAAACTTCTGTCAAAAGAACACGCTAAATTCGTGTATTTTTGATCGCGTTTGTGGATTCAGGAAATATGTATATTTAGGGAGCTAATGTAATAATGTTATTGGTTTTTTACGATTATTTAAACAATAATATCCAATGTCTACTTAGGTCGTTGTTTACATAATTCATTAACTGTCATGTCAGCTTAAATCTGACAATGCAGTTTTTTAACATTTTCGTTGTATACGATCGGACCGTTTTGAGATAAATAAATTATAGAAAACTGCGCAAGATTTCTGTCTCGTATATAGCGGGCTTTGACTAAATATCTGTGACTATTCATAGACTCAAAACTTTCATGGAGTTATCAATTTGATCATTTGGACGACCAGGACGTCAGGAACCTGCCTTGTAAAATAGCCAAGCAGGGTTAAGGCTCTCGGGAGGCATACGTAGTATTTATTTATTTATTTACGGAAAAATCCATTTTAAATACATAGTAGATAAGTATGGTAGGGATAACAAGCAGTAAAAATAAGTGACAGAACATTAAATTGGTGAAGCTAAGACAGTTAGAATAAAATGTGGACACACTCGAGACAGGATCGGGTCTACTTCAGTGAATGTTGAAATCTTGATAGACTTACACCGAACAAGTCCAGATCCCGTCTTGAGTTTACAATACGACACAATCGAGACAATGGGGCATGAAAACCATAGTTAGTTTTGTGGTGACTAAGGAACAGCACGTCATTATTTCTCAACCTACGGACTGGAATACAGAAAGTCACTCGAGTCAGTAAAGATGGTGCATCTATCATGCCATTTAGCTGTTTAAATATGTAAATGGAAACACCTTCGCCGGATGACAGTAGATACCAAGGATTGGGTTGAGAAGATGCACGGGAGGGAGCTGGCTTCCGATCGCTTGACCTGGAGGCAGTTTGTGGATGGTGATGATGATGATGTAAGTAGGTACTCAATGAAAAAGAAGACTGATTTCAAATGTTGTTTAATTTAGTAGTTAGTAGATAATTATATACAAAATATTGAAGGGTATACATATATTTACAGAGCACTTTCTAATATTAGGAGTAACCGGCGTATGGTGGCAAGGCGGGCGGCGTGCGCAGTTGCTGGTGCCATAGCCCGGGATACCTGCAAGAAACAAACAGTTTAACTATTACTGTGTTTAGTTATTGTATAGATTACGCAGAGAACATCATAGTCTAAGCTTAAATCGAGAGGCGCACAGTTTACGCCCGCGCTGTGCAAGCAGGTTTCCTGCAAGGCATCGCACCCTCCCATTCTGAACTGGCATTTGTGCACGTTTCGTTCCGTAAAAGGAAGTATCTAGAACTAATAGATTGCTTAGTGGGGTAGTCCCCAGGGGGGACTTGGTGTGCCTTCGCACGGGCGGCCCGTCCCGGGCTGTTTGTGTGTGCGTGCGTGGAGGTCTCAAATTATATCCCATCCCTCAACTCAATTGTATTGTGTCTTTTGTAAGGATAGGATGGTCTTTGGATAGGTATTGTGATAAGGTACGGCAGGGGACGTATGAAATAATGTCTGCCAGATAGGATGATAGTGTGAGATGCACACATGCGTTCTGTCCCCTCCCCTCTTTCCCTAATCCCCCCACCATTGAGACCCTGACCCCGGATGAACGGGTGGATGTCTGGGATGGGGGGCCTGGCGAGGCGGGATACCGGTCTCCACACGGGTGGTTGTAATTACTAATAAATAATGATCGGGGTAGAAACTAACATCCCTACCACTGTTAATTTGGGCCGACTCTGGTTGGTTTTGGGTGATGGAAACAATGACAATTATAATACATAAGCCGAGACGGTGGTAGAGGTACAATGAAAGCATTTGTTCGCGTACATAATCGTAAATTCATCCGTATTTTTATCACACTAACAATCTTAAAATCGCGGTTTAGCTTGTTGAAAAAATCGGTAGAGTTGGCTGGACTGAAAAAAGACTCAATAGTCTTTAAAGCAGTCTAGGGAAAGGGTGGGGCTTTCATTGTACTACTACTATTATTACTACTATTACTACTACTTTCCCTTATCTGCAAAGCAGTGCCTGAGTGCTTAAGTACTCTATCGACCAGTAACAACATTTTACACGAAAAGGTTTTTATTGAATATCTTCCTTAAAATATACCTATACATATATTTTTAATGTTTCAAGGTCTTCATTAGAGTCATGATTGAACCGATGAATTAAAAATATTTTGAAAAAACACATTTAATACACGTTATTTTCAACTTTATAAATGGAGATAGAGAAAAGATGCACCGTGAAAATTATGACAATGGAGATAGAGTAGTAGTAAGTGGAGATTGAATAAGTTGCCACCGCGCGTGTTTAGTGCTTGTTTTCTTTAAGAGCCATATTGAGCCATATACAGGGTGCTGTAATGTTACCCATAACTTAACAATAAATTTTCGATATGGGAAACAGGCCCATACAATGACCTGGTTCGTGCCTAATTTTGGTGGTGGTGCAATTTATTCCAAAATAAGCAGATTTCTCGAAAAAAAAAAATCTCGATTTTACATTTTCATGCCATAATGTTACTTTATTTTCTTTCAAATAAAAATTTTATAACCTTACATGTATTGTGTATTACGTAAACATTTTTTTTTATTTATTGACTAAGGAATCTACAGAGTTATAATAAACACAAAAATAATATGGTAGTTTCTCCTCGATTAGTTTGTATTTGGATAAACGCAACCTGTATATTGGACAAGAGCTCGGGAATAGAGGACTTAAGTACTGAGTTTAGAATAAGTGTCATTAGTGTATAATATTTTCGGATATCTTTTATTTATATGCGATAAAGTTTATTTCAGAAAATTGACGCGGAATTTAATCGTTAACAATGTTGCATTTAAAACTCAACTTCACTAAAAATGGTCGATTGGATACTTAAGCACTCAGGCGGCGATAGGGCACTGCATCGCTACACTAAGTGCAGTGTATCTTGATAATTTTACTACATGAAGGTAAGATGATCAGTCTTTTACCAGCCCAAGGTATCACACATAAAAATATTAATATGAATATCACATGTAAATAAATATTTCATTTTGACAAACTATTTTACAAAATCGACTCAAAATACAATGTAGATTCACAGGAACATCGAGTTTTGGGGGATACTTTACAATACGTGGTAAATTTTATGAGGACTAGTCTATTGGTAAATCCATAGATAATAGGTTATGAAATTTATACAGTAGGTTAACCTGTTAACCGGGCGCTCCTCTATCTAATTACGCAACTGTAACGGGCGCGAACTCTTTCTCTAGGAAGTCGCGTGATGGATACTTACGCCTGGAGGACTTAATTTTGTTTTTTTAATTTTTTTTTTATGCCTAAAATAAATGGTAAGACTATTAAATAAAAAAATTTTCGTTTATTTATGTCGAGGTATGGATGACTAATACCTTTACGCCTGTTCCAGGGCGCACCATATATTTGAAGGACGTGTTTATACGTCCTACCCGTACTGATATTGTTTATGTTTGACGTATTTATGCGTCCCGCCCGGTTAACAGGTTAAGATAGGTTGGGTTTAATCAAATAATTCAAATCAAATAGCTATTGAAATGCAATATCCTTTATAAAAGGTTATGAAATTTATACAGTAGGTTAATGATAGGTTGGGTTCAATAAAATAATTTAAAATCAAATAGCTTTTTAAAAGCAAAATTTATACATTAGGTTAAGATTTTTAAATTCAACCAATCACAGCTTTGCCCATTTCTATGCTGTACCTCTACAATCCAGAGAGTGAAAACTTTTGTGGAATTTTGACAGCTCTACCACCTGAAGTATCCCTGAGTTTTGTTACACCATGTGTAAACAGATCATACCTCCTCCCCGCGCGCGAGCACGGTGTACATAGCGCGGATGTTCCTGTCCAGCGCGTCGCACGTCCGCGTGACGGCCGCTCCGTACTCCGCCACGCCGGCCGCCGTGAGCGCTGACACGGCGTGCAGCACGCCGGCCAGCTGCTCCGTCAGGCTGTCCACGGGGCGGCCACATATATTTGAAGCCTCGTACTCCAGATCATTCAGCACTGAAACATATTAATGTAATGTAATTCATCGAATCACTGGAAAAAGTCCAAAGATGTGCTAAAAATATCCCCAAATTATTAAAAAAAATGCCATATCACGGTGGATTAAAGGCACTAGGATTTATATCTTTGGTTAATGATAGGGGGGTACTTAATGATTACTATGATTGCCCCCTGCACGAGATTTTTTCAACTGAATTCCCAACACCAATCTACAGGGCCACAATGGGAAGCTCTATCCTCCCCAGTTCCACCTCAACCCAAGGGAAACTTCCTTTCCAGTAGGGTGGAACAAGTTGGCTTGTAACTTTTGTCGAACTACTGCGCATACGACGATTGTATTGAATTCGTTTTTGCGCGAAGTCCTGTCACATAGTTACAGATACCGCAGCGAAGCTCAATCACAGATCCGATTGTCGATGCCGTGCTTAAAAACGTGCTAAGCATTTGTTCCGAATCACAATGAACATACGTTCATATCACACAAATATTTCGTTTTATTGCTTTCTCAAATTGATTTAAAGCAAATAAATGGCATGATAAATTGTGCACAATAACAATTAAAACTCTATAAAACTAAATTATTTTACTTTACTTACAGTTTTGGCGTATTTTCCATATTTAAAGCGATAATTAAAATCCCGATTGATAACTTTTAACGGATGTTCCATTGTGAACGCGAAAACGTTAAACATCCATGGTGAGAAATCGTTATCACGTCGCTTATTAGCACGTCGATAGTCATTTGTGATTGAGCTATTGAAGTATGTCTGTTTACCTGTAACATCCACCTGTCCCAACTGCGGCGCTAGTAGCGTCCTGTACAGAGAAGATGGTACATCCCTCCTTCCAACCGGGCTGGACAGCTTGATCCGATACTCCAAATCATCAGCCACAAAGTGCGTCATGTCCCCGTCCCTCTCCACCATACCTCCCAAGTCTAGGGGCTTGGGCCGCCGCGGGCGCGTCGCCCCCACTTCGCCGGACTCCGCGACTTCGGGTTCGCGTATCTCACCCGACTCCGCGGCTTCGCGTCCGCATATCTCGCTGTACGACGCGGTCATTTGCGGCGAAACGCCCGGCATGACGCTGTCTCGCTCGAACTCATTATGTTCCTGGTCCAATTCGCCAATTTGTATGTTACTGCTTGGTATCGGTTTCGCTGTGTGCGCGGTCGGCGTAGGGGCCTCGTCTTCGGATGACATTTTCTTCAAAAACCTATCTCAATCCATTCTAACTAGCACATATTAACAATCCTTAATTTGCTTTTTAATACTTCACATTTAAATTACGCGTATTTTTTAACGGTAGGAAACCTAATTCACCGTTTCTCGCAGAAACCTATCAGAATTTCATAAATCTGTCAGTGTCAAGCTATTGTCAAAATTTAATCAATAAAAAGACGCGTTTCAAAACTAATCATGATCCATTAGTCTGCCAACAAGAAGTTGTCTATTGTTAAAATGAGCGATGCATTATTGTTATTATTATTTATTCAGTTTCAACGCCCATAGGGCTTTTACATTTAAACAAAATTACACAGTACAATATTATTTTACAACCAGAAAAAAGAATAAGCAAAAATATCGTGCATAGAAATTTAAAAAAAAAAAAATTAATTGAAAATAAACTTGCAAGATTTTAAAAACTAGAAAAAATCACTGTTGTAGATAATAAAATAGAGCCGTTTTTTAATTTCAATATCATAATCATCCGTTCGGTATTCCATAAAAACTTGAATCCCATGATAATTTTAAATATTAAATTTACTTTAAAATACAATTTGACATCTCAACAGAGACGAGAAATTTGAAAGGAATTATGGTTATCTAGGCGTTTTACAGGGGTCATGACCTGTCATTGGCTGAAATTCAAACACTTAATTTATTACCAATAGAGTGATATTCGTATTAGATTCTTGTCATCTTGGTTTAAATATAAGAATTCTATTCCGTTTGGCATTTTACCTTTACGGCTTTATACCTTATTACGAATTTGCATATATACAGGTTCAAATCATTAAGTAATATGTAATTGTGCTAATAGCTCACACAAATACTCACTACACCTATAACCGTGATGTTCACAGTTACAACACTAGACAAAAAATCACCAATCTACACCGCACTGATACTCGTACTAACAAAATTTGGTCTAAAAGGTCTCTGCTGTACCTGGCTTGTTAGGGAATATAACAGGCTTCCTGATGGTATTCGAAGCTCTAGTAATGTGCTAAAACGCCCTCAAAGCTGTATTAGCTCAGGCAGTATGTGATGGTGTAAATAATTAGTGTATTTGTATTTGATTGTATCATGTTTGTAATAATATTTTTTGTGTTTTCATAAGTAATTGTGTGTTCTGTCATGATTATTCATAGGCCCAAATTGAGTTTATTGTAACTCAAGGGGAATACATGTTGTAAAATGTATTTTTGATTTAATAATATAATTAATAAAAATTGGTGGAAAATTAATTCAGTATCTATATTTTTTTTTATTTATATTCGAATGCAACTCAATCATTTTTGTTCTTTTTTGTGTAAATTAAATTAAAAACAACTAACGTTAATTATATTATGATGTTTGGAATAAGTCACTTGAAAAAATCCATACATTATCGATTGCTTAATCATATCTTCTACTGAATATTATTTTTTACAGAGTTGATATTCGGGTTATATAAAAATATTGTTCAATAATCGAAAAGCTGGTTGTGTTGTGGCATCACTTTAATTGTTTGCCAAATTCCAAAATGGCCCATGCATTACGTAGTTTGACATTTTCAAATGAGATAATGTTTATTGTAGTTACGTCAATTTTACATGACAGTATACATACAATAATCAGTGTTATTATTAATTTGTTGAGTTTTAAAATTCAATTTAAAATCAATAAACTTAACCAATAATGAAGGAACTTTTGGTAAATTTGATTTTGTATTTAAATGTTTTTTTTTTTCTTTGTTTTGCGTCGTCCTCAATCTCTGCAATCAGACCAGAGTTCACTTATTTTTGGAACTGTAGCTGTCATTATTTTTCTTGTTGTAGACATGAATTTAAAAAACGCAAGTTTTTTAGTCACATTACCTTACCTAACCGAACGTAATGGAGCCTAATACGGTTAGTATCAAAGTTGAACCAGACTTCTGATAATAAAGATGATAATTCTCTTACTGTGGAAGGGGCGCCATCTCCCTTTAAAAGTGAGGAGACACGTGTTGTTAATGTGAAGTCTGAACCGAAGACTGCTGATGTAGAAGGAGATGCTCTCCATACTGGGGAAGCAGAATTATATCCGTACAAAAGCGAAGAGCCGCTCGTTTCTATCGAAAAAGCAGAACCAGAGACTGATTATGTAGAAGTAGATATTCCCCATTCTTGGGAATGGGCGCCACATAAAAGCAAGGATCCACGTATTGCTATCGTGAAGTCTGATTCGGGGACAAGCTATTTAGAAGTAGAAATTCTCTATACTGGGAAAGGAGCGCCATATCCCTACGGAAGCGAGGAGCCAGGTGTTACTGCCGAGAAAGCAGAACCGGGGGACAGTGCTCCACTACTGTATAAAGGAAGTGAAAAAGAATATTTTGGAGATGATACGTGTTCATCACCTATTGCTACAACCGCGGAACTCTCAAAATCTTCGCACCATCGAAAATTATCCAAATCAATGAAAAAGAAATTTTCCTGCTCACAATGTTTATACAAGTGCTCAGAAATGAATAGTTTAAATACGCATATGTTGTCCCATCCTGTAATGAAATCGTTTCCATGCTCAGAGTGTAATGCCATATTTCCTTTAAGTATTAATTTAGAATCCCATATGAAAATTCATACTGATGAAAGACCCTTCTCGTGTTCAGAATGTCAAGTTGAATTTCCTTTCAAAAGTGGCCTCATCAAACACATGAAAGCCCATACTGGGGACAAACCATTCACCTGCCCAGAGTGTAAATCTTCATTTTCTCGAATTAATCATTTTACGTCACATATGAGAATTCATTCTGGGACGAAACCCTTTTCATGCTCGGTATGTAATTCCAGTTTTAAACGAAATTATTCTTTAAAGTGTCATATGAGAGTTCATACCGGGGAAAAACCCTTTTCATGTTCAGTCTGTAAATCCACATTTTCTCAAGAAAGTTACCTAAAAATTCATATGAGAATTCATACCGGGGAAAAACCCTTTTCATGCTTATTGTGTGAATCCACATTCACTCAAAGGAGCAACTTAAAAGCTCATATGAAAATTCATCGTTGGAAAAAAACGTTTTACGATCGAAGTTTATTTAACCTGAGCAGTGTTTTTTCCTTTTAATTTTTGTATTTTTTTTTATTTTTTTAAAAATTTATTTCCAAATAAAGTATAAAAATACATTTTATAAATAAAGTATAAAAATACATTTTAAATCTCAAATACATTCAAGAATACATAAACAGGAAAATGAAAAACATATACCATACACAAGAAAATCAGAAATGTAGAGAAAAAGTTATAAGTAAGTATATAAATTTTTATGAATATATCTTTTTGTATGTATGTAAATTCTTTTTTTTTTTTTTTAATTTTTCACACCATAATCCTACCAAGCCAATTTTGTGGCTTGTTGGTAGAGATCAAGTTGAACATCAGACTATATATATTAAATCTAAATATCAAGATAACATTTATACACCGTGTCCCACGATGAGACCGCGAAACTCCGGAGGGTGATTGTTCATGGTATTCTGAGAAAAAAAATCCTAATAAAGTTTTTTGATCCGGGCATTTTTAATATTAAATTAAAAAAAAGTATTAATAAAAAGCGACTATGTAATACTGGCTTCTGTTTGAAATGCTAGCGGTGGCGGGGTGGCGGTGGGCGGGGAGGAGTGGGGGGTCCGCTTTGGTCACCGAACGCCGTGCGGACATTCAAAATTCGAATTTCATATCTGAAATTGGTGCAGGTCACGTGGTGTTAGCCAGTTCAAAAATGGACGGTTTTACACGCGTGAATTTTTATTCATATTTTAATCATTTTTTTATAGAAATTAGAATTGAGTTTTTTTGAAAAACTTTATTAAGATTTTTTTCTCAGAATATCATGAATAATCACCCTCTGGAGTTTCGCGGTCTCATTGTGGGAAACGGTGTATACAGTAGGTACATAATTACGAACAGTAAACGCAATTAGAGATAAGTTAAAAACTCTTGATCGAGTAGCCACTCTCTTATTAAGCCTTTATTACAATGTTTTGCTAATCTCTTATTTCAGCCGGCAGCAAATTAAAAATAGTGGGAACTAAAAATTTTAAGGTTCGGCTACCGTATTTATTCGCTACTATTTAGGTATGTTCAATGCTTCATTTTGAATAAGTCTTGTATTATGCGAGTGGTTAAGGGGAGTTTTTAATTTATTATTACTAAATTGTTCTATTATGATGCGGAACCACAACATTCCTTTAACCGGCAATGTATTAATGACGCTATATAAAAGTCTTTTGTTTTCTCTTTGAATATAAATATCGATGGGTACAATTTTTTTAATAATTGAATATTGGAGTCTCTCCATCATTTTGATATTCGTTTTAGTTGAATGTCCCCATGACTTAATTCCATATCTTATTATAGATTCCACAAGCGAAAAATAAATTATTTTTAGTATGTATTTTGGCAAAATAAAAGATAACTTATAAAAAGTACTAACCAGAGTGCGCAGTCGATCACAAAGTTTTACAATTTGACAATCCCATTTGAAGTTATGGTCAATACTCACTCCTAGGTATTTATATTCGTTTTCAAATGAGATCAGTTCACAGTTGCAAGGATAAGGTACATCATTGTGCAAACAATTTGAAGAATGGGCAATAATATTAGGTAAAATGTATTTCTTAGCATGGGGCGATTTAATATATAAACACTTAGTTTTCAATCTTATGTTTATATTTTAGTTTTCTATTTATTTAAATTCTCCAAATAACTAGACAATGGAGATGATATGGAGGATACAAATAATTTTATCTAATGGTTTTTAATAAAGCAAGGTGATTAACGATAATATTATTTGACGGGAATGGTAAATAATAAAATGTTTAAAAAAATAGTCATGTTAATGTAAGAACAACATTAATAAAAAGCACTCATAATACTAGTAGAATAGTTTTTAAAAGAATAAAGCTGATAACTTAGGCTTAAATGAGAAATTACGACTTGTTTCTATGTAATGTTTTACAAGTGCTGATTTTTCCGGGTAACCCAACTTGCATGCAATCTTCATTATGTTTCTGCCAGTCCGCTCTATGTAAATTAAACGTATCGAAGCCATACTTTGAAAGAACATTATAATAATAATGTCGGTAACAAATAATGTAATTTAATGTCGGAAACAAATCCAAATGAAACGTCCTAGATGGATGCTGCAGATGCGAACAAAGAAATGGCGTTTCTTCCTTACGTTAAAAATATTCGTAACGTTAAATAAACGGGACAAAGTTAGGACAATATGTATTTGGTACGGCCTCGAAATATTAATTTTATTTACTATTTATAATTACGTACATTACGATGGTTTTATCTTCATTCTTTCTTCTTTGTCATATACATACTCGTATATGTTACTTTTATCTTTACTTTGTTCATTACTTATAGTTTTATCTTATGTTTATAACTTAATTTTATCTCTGTAATTCATGATCGTTGTTTTGGTAGTGATTATATTTGTTTTGTAAGTGCCCTTTTGGCGTAAGTAAATTACATCGAAGCAGGTCAAATACTTTCTCATTTAAACTAACTGTTCTTGAAAAGCTTAATTACATAAATAAATGGAATGCAATACTTTTACTCTCGAGTTTTATCAATTCTCCTTGGATTCTTTTTAAATAGGTGTTTTTTAGTAAGCTGTTTTGGGGATGATTACGCAGACCTAAATTTTCTATACATAATATGAATTCACAGTATAGGGTGGTTTTATTATTATTATAGTGATTCCTCCAAGAGGTGGTCTATGTGACTGCCTACACTAACATTAAGCAGTGTGGTCATCATTAAACATTGAATTGAAAAATTGAATCATTAAGAATTGGTCCATGCAGTACATAATTAAAAAACACCAAAAGTACCAATATGCAAAATAATTTACTTAACTGTAAAATTCATAATAAAAACAAGAATTTGTAGGAAAAAGTCTTCCAAGTTACGCAGAATGACTAACTAAAGCCGTAATGTAAAAATACCTACTACTTGTCAACCGATTATCGAAATATGATGTGCGCATCACTATTGCTTGCATCACAAAATCAAATGGTTGCTCTAAGTAATTTGACATTTGCCAAGGGATCTATAGCTGAGATTAAATTTGATGCTGTCTGATAATCTTTACCAGCAAAGAAGCAGTTTTGGTAATTTAGTTCTACAATTTTGATCTATCGTCGCAGTTCAGGCAATAGTTACTAACTCTAAAAACACTGTTTTGAGATTTATGTTGTATTGTGTTTATATTGTACTAGAAAAGTGGTCAAATCTTCACTTTTGAAGTGTTTTTATTTAATTTATGTACTCACATTACCAAATAAGTGGAGAAAGTGATGTTAGTCTGTTGAGCACTTTAACTTTTTCCATGAATTGTGATTCAAATCAAGATTTTCTTATACCAGAATTAAATAACTTTTGCCTGAACAGCGAGATATTATAATATTATAGTCAGTCCTTAGTACCCGCATCTACTACGCGAGGTCTCAGTTCGTACTTTAGTCAGTATTTTTCTTGTAGATATGAATTATAGAAGGGAGCTGTTTTTGAGTCACATTACCTTACCCTAACCGAAAAAATGGAGTCTAATACAGTTAGTATTAAGGTTGAACCCAACGTTGATATGGAAGAAGATATTCTCCATCCTGTGGAAGAGGCGCCACGTTCCTTCATATGCGAGGAGCCACGTGTTGTTAATGTGAAGTCTGAACCGATGACTGACGAGGTAGAAGGAGACATTCTCCATACTGGGGGAAAGATGCCATGTCTGGATAAAAGCGAGGAGCTGCGCATTGCTACCATAAAGGCTGAACCTGGGATTTCCTTTGTAGGAGCGGGTATTTTGCAAATCGAGGAAGAGGCGTCTTCCTATAACAGTGAAGAACCATGTGTTGCCACGCTAAAGTCTGATCCGGGGATTGGCGTTGTAGAAGTATATATTCTCCATACTGGGGTAGAGACGCGTGTTGGTACTGTGAAGTCTGAACCAGGGACTGACTATGTAGGAGATATTCTCCATATTGTGGAAGGGGCGCCATGTCCTATTGAAAGCGAAGAGGCACGTGTTGCTACCACAAAGGCAGAACCGGGGACCAGTACTCAACAATCGTATTATTTAGATAATATTGACCTTTTGATTTAAAACAAGAATATTCGGAACCCTCTTGCAGCACTAAAAGTGACTTAAGTAAGTAAGACTGAACTTCTACTTAAATGTACTTTGTTATTTCGCTGCTGTTTTCTTGAAAATAATGTTGTTTTTT
The DNA here is from genome assembly GCA_022494985.1 of Micrasema minimum. NCBI lineage: Eukaryota > Metazoa > Arthropoda > Insecta > Trichoptera > Brachycentridae > Micrasema > Micrasema minimum. The sequence continues at coordinate 5,196 of JAGVSP010000399.1, read as the reverse complement.
TTAAAATTGTACATGAACAATTTTTACAGTGGTACTTAAAACTTAATAACTTTAAAAAATAACTTCGTCTTATTGATATCAATTACAATCAAAAACGAACAGAAAGTCTTCTCGTGTCCAGAATGTAAATCTACCTTTTCTCAAAGAATAACTCTAATCTCGCATATGAGCACCCATTATGTGGATAAACCCTTTTCGTGCTCACAATGTAGATCCTCATTTTCTCAAGAAAGTCTTCTTAAATCTCATATGAGAATTCATGCTGGGAAAAAATCTTTTTCGTGTTCGATATGTAAAAAGGAATTTTCTCTTAAATCTAATTTGAACAAACATATGAAAACTCACAGTGAAGAAAATATCTTGTGTTCAGATTATAAATCCACATTTTCCTAAGAAAGTTCTCTTAAATCACATGAGAAAATCAATTCTGAGGACATACTTTTAACGTGTTCAGAATGTAAATTAACATTTTCGAATGAAGGTTCTCTAAATTCACATAAGAGAATCCATACTGAGGTCAAACTCTCTTCGTGTCCAAAATATAAATCCACGTTTTCTCAAGAGAGTCATGTTAACACTCGTACGAGAATTCGTATAAAGGTAAAAAGTTTTTCTTGTCCAGAATGCCCATCGAAATTTTCTTTAAAAAGTGATTTAAACTCTCACATGATTACTCATTTAAGGGATAAACTCCTTAGTCGTACCTTGAGCAATCATATGAAAACCCATTCTAAGGACCAACCCGTTACATGTTTAGAATGTAATTCTACATTTTCACATGTTAGTTCTCTATATCGGCATATGAAAATTCATACTGGAGAAAAGCACTTTTCGTGTTCAGAATGTGACTCTACATTTGCACAAAATTATTCTCTAGATGTGCATATGAGAATCCATACTGGGGAAAAACCCTTTTCTTGTTCATTATGTAATAAGAAATTTAGGGTTCGTGATTGTTTGACACGACACATGGTTACCCATACGAGGGAGAAACGCTTTTCGTGCTCAATATGTAAAACCAAATTTGTTTCAAGGAGTAATGTGAACGCGCATATGAAAGTCCATACAGAGTCCATACAGTTCGGGTTTAGTGTGTAAAATCCAGATTCTCTCAAAAAGGTTCTCTAACTTCGCATATAATGAGAATCCGTTTAAGGCAGAAATTTTTTTCGTGCTCGAAATGTGAATCTACATTTTCTAATAGAGATGATTTGAGCATGCATAAGAAGAGAATCCATTCTGGGAAGAACGGGTAATGTCTACAAACTGTGAAACAGTGCAAAATTCAAATAAATTTGACACTCTAGACTCTAGACCATAGGCTCTCAAGGTGGGCCACCTGGGCCCCCAGGGGCCCTGGAGAGATCTGAGGAGGCCTTCTCTGGCTCTGGGGGAGTAAGGGAGCCCTGGGAAGCAAACAGGGGGCCGTGATGTGCTAACCTTATAGAATTTACAAAATCTGTTATAACAGGATGTACATTTGTACATACGTATAATAAATATCATCTATGATTTGGTGATGTTTTAAATTATATGCGTACACCATGTAGTTCATGAATCGACCGCTATGTCGGTTTACATTTTACAATTTACAAATTTATTTTTTTATCTACTTATATAGTTACTTATTTAGATTTACTTACACTATGTAGATCGTATAAACTATCTAAATTAAGTCTCAAGTGTTAACTCGGTGAATGAAACTCGCCGAAAAACGAGTGAGAACTTGTTTGGCAAGATCTAGTTTTAAGTTTTTTTTTTTAATATACCTACTCGTCAAATTAAAAAAATTAAAAAAAAAAAAAACATTGTAGACAGCGTACGCGTTTCTTATTTATGACACTATTATTACATGTATAAAAAAATAAGTACACTACATTTTTCTATTTCATTTCATTTAAAAAACGTATATTTCCAGGGGGTCCTTGTGTAATTTTGTGTCTGAAAGGGGGGGCACGGTTCAAATAAGTTTGGGAACCTATGCTCTAGACTCAAGACCCTCATTTATAAAATAAAAAAATAATGTGGAATGAGTTACACGTCAAGGCTTATTTTTTAAAAATATATCTTAATATGTTGTAACAGTTTCATCTATTTTTCATATATACCAAGTTAAATTTTCTTTGTCATTATGCGTAAAATGCTTACAAGCGTAATCTTCTTATGTTTTTATTTTTACATCTAAAGTATATAAATAATATCTTTAACTTTATCTTCAAACGTTTATAGTTTTAACTTCCTGTGTTACTATTTATAATTACGTATATAACGATGGTTTTATCTTCATTCATTCTTCTTTGTCATATACATACTCGTAATATGTTACTTTTATCTTTACTATGTTCATTACTTATAGTTTTATCTTATGTTTATAACTTTATTTTATCTCTGTAATTTATGATCATTGTTTTGGTAATGATTATAATATTTGTTTTGTAAGTGCCCTTTGGGCGTTAATAAATTACATCGAAACAGGTCATACTTTCTCATTTGAGCTAACTGTTCTTAAAAAGCTTACTTACATAAATAAATGGAATGCAATACTTTTACTCTCGAGTTTTATTAATTCTCCATGGATTATTTTTAAATAGGTGTTTTTTAGTAACCTGTTTTGGGGATGATTACGCAAATCTAAATTTTCTATACATAATATGAATTCGATCTCGATGTTTGTTTATGCTATGCGCCCTGTGCACAAGTGGTCGCACACAGTATAGGGTGGTTTTATTATTATTATACTGATTCCTCCAAGGGGTGGTCTATGGGACCGCGTGCACTAACAGCAGTGTGGTCATCATTAAAAATTGACGATCCATGCGCCAAACACAGTACTTAATTCGAACACACCAAAAATCCCAATATGCAAAATAATTTACTTAAGTGTAAAATTAATAATAAAAACACGAATTCATAGGAAAAAATCTTCAAAGTTACGCAGAATGACTGTAACCAATTCCGTAATGTAAAAATTCCTACTACTTGTCAACCGATTATCGAAATATGATGTGCGCATCACTATCACTTACAAAATCAAAATGGTTGCTTTTGCTAAGTAATTTGACATTTTCCAAGGGATTTGATAGAGTCTGATAATCTTTACCAGTAATGAAGCAGTTTTTGGTAATTTGGTTTTACAAAGGAAGATTGTTTCTTTATCCTGTTTGCCTTGTCGTCTATCTCTTCATGTGAAGTGTAAGTGTTATTGTTTCAGTTCCGTTTGGTAGTCAGAACCTAAAAATATGTCAGAAATAGTATTATGCGTCTATTGAAAATTTTTGTTTAACACCTAAGTGTGAGGGAAATTTTTAGACTTAAGGATATACGCTAGATAAGATCCTTTCTATCTTGCTTCGCTTATTCTGAGAATATTTATCCATGATCGAGTTGCTTGGATGTTCTTTCTGATGACCCGCATCGCGCGTAAATTATAAAACATGCATCAAAGAGTTATTGGTAGTTAGGTGTCGAACTCGGACGCCACATAATATATTATGTATCGATTCTACTAATTTTCGTAATAATACACGATAACTCTCATGTTCTAAATGTTTCTTTTCATTTAATATGTACATAGGTTGACATAGGTATAATATTTTTCCTTTTTTTAAATGATTTATTAAACATTTGAGTTCTTATGAAGCAACTGCGCCAGATAGCAGGAAACAAATACAATTAGATTATTTAATGTTGTTTTCTTGTTTAATTTTATTATTCATTTTGAAAAGGTTGACTGGAAGAAATGGCTAAGAGTTATAAGTCAGCCATTTGGTCAATAAATTATATATGCTAATCTATAAAATTGTGAGTAATAAAACTTTTATCGATCTGTGTGTGATCTATTGTCGCAGTTCAGGCAAAAGCCACTAACTCTAAAAACACTGTTTTGAGATAATATGTTAATTTGTTGGGATTATCTACTGACATTTCTTGGTGGAATTGCATTTTAATAAATAAAACACCCTTTTAGTTAGAACCACTTATATAGTTTATTCCAGTAACCTGGTTTCGCTATCGCTAGCATCGTCAGACTGGTGGCTACCCCACCAGTCTGACGATGCTAGCGATAGCGAAACCAGGTTACTGGAATAAACTATATAAGTGGTCTAACTAAAAAGGTGTTTTATTTATTCTGTAGATATGAAATATAGAAGGGAGCTGTTTTTGAGTCACATATACCTTACCCTAAGGTTAAATAACCGAAATAATGGAGTCTACATACAGGTAGTAATTAAGGTTGAACCAAACGCCGATATAGAAAAGATATTCTCCATACTGCGGAAAGAGCGCCACGACCCTTCAAATGCGAGGAGCCACGTGTAGTGTTAAAGTGAAGTCCTGAACCGAAGACTGGCGAGGTAAAAGGAGATATTCTACATACTGGGGGAAAGATGCCATGTCTGGAAAAAAGTGAGAAGCTACGTGTTGCAACCATAAAGGCTGAACCAGGGATTATCCATGTAGGAGCGGGTATTTTGCAAATCGAGGAAGAGGCTCCTTTCTTGAACAGTGAAGAGCCATGTGTTGGTACTGTGAAGTCTGAACCAGGGACTGACTATGTAGGAGATATTCTCCATACTGTGGAAGGGACGCCATGTCCATTTGAAAGCGAAGAGGCACGCGTTTGCTTACCACAAAGGGCAGAACCGGGGACCAGTACTCAACAATCGTATTATTTAGATAATATTGACCTTTCTGATTTAAAACTAAAATATTCGGTACCCTCTTGCAGCACTGGAAGTGACTCAAGTAAGTAAGACTGAACTTCTACTTAAATGTACTTTGTTATTTCGCTGCTGTATTCTTGAAAATAATGTTGGTTTTTTTTAAAATAGTACAAGAACAATTTAATACAGTGTACGTAAAACTTAATAACTTTAAAAAATAAAATTTGCTACGATAGTTCCAAATTTTTAAAAGAGAAGGGAAAAGAAGTTCTGGAAGAAGCGTGTCCATCTCTATTGCTACAACCCGGAAAAAAATAAATTTATCAATTTAATCAAAAAAGAAAAAGTCTTCCGGTCCAAATGTAAATTACCTTTTCTCAAAAAATAACTTAAAAAAACCCAAAGAAACCCATTTTGTGGATAAACCCTTTCTGCTCAAAGTAGATACTCTTTTTCTCAAAAAAAGTTTCTCAAACTCATATGAGAATTCATTGGGAAAAATTTTTTCGTGTTCGAAAAAAATGAAAAAAAT
>JAGVSP010000398.1:0-72202 GCA_022494985.1 Micrasema minimum | reverse complement strand
TTTTATTTGTCCCTAAATGAGTTTATTGTTTAAAACTCCTAGGGAGCATTAGATTGAAAAAGAAAAAGAATTATTTTTTTTTCCTATGAAATGTTATTTTTTATAAAAAAGAAATAATAAAAAAAAAAATAAAAAAAACTATACATTACTATCCACATTAAAATACATATGAAAATTGCGATCTCATGCACGGTAGCTAAATGCGCTACCACTATGCCACGACGTGGTCAAAGGAAATACATGAGGATAATATTATTGATGAAGGTGGGAAATTTTTCTAAATTATAAATATGTCGTAAAATAATGAAAAAACAATGCTGCATGAAATATACAAAATGACAATAGTTTATAGTTCATTTGGTTTTCATTTTTTTTTAGTTTAAATAGGATACTGATGTCACTTTTTTACGTCAATTAATAAAAAAAATGATTACGAAAATCCAAATATGTAAAAAAAAAAACAAAACTTCTCCTACTTTCCCCTATCTGCACCTAATGGTGCATAGGGCCCTGTATTGGTACGCCTTGTTCAGTGAATCTTGATCATTTGTTACATTTCACGAAGGTAAGATGATCAGTTTTACGCTTCAGCGCCAGTCCAATGTATCACATGAAATATTTCATACAAAAATCACATTGAAAAAAATATTTTGTATTGACCTCCACATGATCATGATCAAAAAGAGTTTTAATATACAATTGGCTTGGTTATGCTTGTTTATTAAACGGTAGCCACGATTTACAAAAATGAAAATATTTTATAATCGCAAAATATTCCATGGAAATCTAACACGTAAAATTTTCCATAGCCTGAAGACAATTCTTGCCAATTTCGTTAACTGCAATACAACCAAGTAACGAATCAACGTTGTAATGCATGTATATTGTATGTGGTACATAGTATTATGTAGTTTCCTTTATCTGAACCCCTTGAATATAGGATACAGTACAGGCTGTAGACAATACAATAAAATTGCTACAATTTGCAATTTCTACACAGTAAACCGCAGGGAAATATTGATTTTATCTCAAGTATGATGCGAGTGATGGCAGTTTGGTACATTTCCTCAATATTGTTATGAAAGCTCTTATTTCTTGCTTCAAATCATGAAGTTACTACCGTACTTTCGTATCGGTCGAAATAAGAAAAGATAACGAAAATTTGAACTTAATAATGAATGGTTAATACAGGCAAAAGACCCGTTGCTTTATTCATAAAAAAATGTATTTAGATATACTCATCTTTTTTTCAAAATATTGTGTGTTATAATATCTTATGCATATGTTTTTCTCGTAGCTTACGTTTTATTCTATTGTTTATGTTTAACTTTATGCTTACATTCAATTTTGTGTTAATGTTCTTTATTTTTCTCATAACAGCATTGCTTTGGTATTGATATTAATATTTGTTTTGTAAAAGCCCCCTGGGTGTGAATAAATAAATAAAAGATATCCATGCACTTTTATGGTATCGGGTATAAACTGCTATTTCAATTCATATTGAAATTTTTACTAAAAATACTTTATTGTGTGTTTGAAAAGGATACTAGGCATTAGGTGGTTTGACTTCATAACCAACGCTGAAGTTCGGGAACGGACGCAGAAACCTTAAATAACTGAAGTCGTGAAGATGCGGCGGTGGACCTGGCTTGGGTTTGTACTCCGGATGCCTCAGGAGAGTCTGAACCCGAGCTGCCTCTTCTTTGCGTCTGCAGGATCCCGCCGTCCTAGCAGACCGTCGATGACCATACATCATACAGATGTATGGATCAATTGAATTTTTCAGTTATTAGTACCTACTCATATACCAAGAATGTAGAATCTAATTCTTACCTCGTTTACGACATACTCGCACTATCATCATCCTTCGATTTTATTAACTTAAACTCAATTTAAAAGTCTTTTGAATAACTAAAGCAATAATTACGTAAATAAGATAAATCTTCAACCTAAGTTTAGTTACCCATACTACGCTGTTACTGCGTAGGTAAACACACCAGGAGAGAAGGTACCCAATAATTGTTTCCGGTTGAGTAGATTGACACAATTAAGTTTAATTGCGAAGTTTAAAAATTAGCAACGCAAGGCCTAGTACTACATCGGTGTTATTATAGAATCTTGCATGCAAGGAAACCTTCCTACAAGAACTCCGAAACATGGGAAAAGAAAAACTGTCTCATTATCATACATTATATACCTACTATAGAATTTTACACAAAGGCGGCCTCCGTGGCTTAGTGGCTAAAACGCTGGACTCATGATAACGGAGTTTCAGTTGGAATTGTTTGGTCAATATGCAAATTTTTTATTTTATCCATAAAGATTGATAAATGCTTGTATGTTTAAGTACCTTCCATACTTTGAGTTTTAGCATAAAAATGAATTTTTCGTGTCTTTAAAGTGGAAAAAAGTTTTTTTTTAAATATTGTATTATTACCTATGGTATTATTTGTAGGTTTGTCAGTTTTAAAATCAGTTTTAAAATGGGTGTAGGGCCTAGTTAGGCTGTAAAATGTAACATATATGTACTTTATTTAATTAGAATGAATAAAATGAAATGAAATGAAAAATTTAAAATGAATTAATTACTATGTAGGTATAGACTTACTTCAAACAAAATTTTCCGGTAGGTGGTTTTTTTATATTAAATTTTTCACTGTTACCTATACTCCCTTTTAAATCATGAAAATTATACTATGCTTTTGTGAGAAGAATTTTTTTTTTTCAACATATTAAAAGTCATATTACACATTCGACTCCAAATATGATGTAGATTCGCCAATTTTCGGGTTGTACTACGAGTTTTTTACTCCATGATGTAAAGCGATAAAGTTCTTATGGTTTTACAGTGAAATATTTTAAATTTAAAGCTGATTCGTGCTCCAACTGCTTGAGAGATTTAATTTTTTGTTTTAATTCTACGTATTATTTTGTATAATTATTCCTTCCCTTGACCTATTGCGGCGCTGAAATAAAATGCAAAATATTAAGTAAAAAATCAATAGACATCTACTTAGTATTAGGTAACAAGTCAAGACAAATTAATTTTATTTAATTTAAATCCCACTTAAGACGGCTTGATTAATGCACATAAAATACGTAATTTTAATTTTGGATGTGGCAATAATTGACATATGCGTTCGGCATTTAGCGTCGCATAATTTTTTCGTCGGTAAGACCACCACCGGTCTGAGAGTAGGTACCCAGTGACGTCAGCTAATAATCGAATCCATTCTCATTCCGAAATCTTCCGTTGTGTGTAATTTGGGTGCAAATTTCGTAACGTGGCCATTAATTACACATTCAGATATTTCCAAATGGCCAACGTCAGGGTTACCGTCAGCATAATGCGAGTCTGGGGCCCATTCCTTCATGGCGAGTTTGACCACTGCCAAAACTGAAAGAAACAAGCAATTTGTAACACGAAAAGAATTTCCTTTTTTTCAATCCAATGCTCCCTTAATTTTTACAATAAACACATTTAGGGACAAATAAAAAACACATATTCATTTTATTCTAATACGCACTGACATCGCTTAGATCACAAAAAAAAAGACAATATATACAAGATATACAAAAACAGAACCACCCAATGAAAACATAAAACCTAAAGAAACAATATAGTGAATTATTACAGTTACAGCAAAACCATATATTATATCGATGCAAGTAGAAAAGGTATCATTCAAAATACTTATTAAAATAAAATTTCTTCAAATCATAGGTCCTGTTTTGATAGTTAGATACAGGGATCTCAGAAATAAACAAATCATTGCTGTAGTACTAAATTCCAGGGAGAAAATCTCGGAATATTATTGTATGGAGAAGCGGCCGCAGGTTATGTGGCAAAGTGCCTTCTTAAAAGAAAAAAAATTATTTAGGTAAACACTTAAATACTTTTTTATCATATTTGTGTTTATTTTTGCCTCCTGATACTCTTAACCAGCTTGTCTATTTTACAAGGCATCAGGTTCTCGGCGCGCGGCGTCCTGGACGTCCACTGTTAACAATCAGACAGCAATTGAAATAATTATAAATACCCATCTTTGCAGCGGTGTACATATAGTATATATTATCTAATAGACTGATAGACAATAAGATAATATGGAATATCATGATCTATTTTTGATTGTATTATATTTATGCTGCAAAGGCCCAGGAGTTTTTTTCTGTAAATTTTAGATTCTTAAGCGCATTTCTTATAATTTGACAACATGTGAGACTATGTTTAAGAATTCCAAATAGTATGATTATGTTAATAAGTAACTCGCAGTGTATAACTGAACCTGAAAACTCTCTGCATAACGTACCTATACTCAACACGATACCACAAAATAAAATGCACTTGAAAATGCATAAAAATTTTGTTCGTCCAAAAATTCCCTTAAAATATATTAAAATGAATTATTCACGTACCTACCTACTGTAATGTATCGATTTACCTTCTCTATGACAATAATATACATTAAGCACACTTAGAACGTTAGATTACCTTGTTCTAAAATCATTTAACATGTTACCTATGGACTTAAAAACATCTACAAATATTAATAAAATATTATCTCTTTGAAGATTTGGCTGGGAGAAGAACTATCTAATATTGATTTTATCATTATTTTAAGCTTCTTGTACTCCTTTACTGTTTTCTCTTGTCTCATATTTTTATTTGCTTTCTAAACTGCTTCATTATATATATATTTTGTTTTTTTGCACCCGATTACAAACTGTAAAAACTACAGTTTATCGGGACAAAATTTTTTTTTAAAATTGTTTAATTTTAAGGTTTTTTTATTGTAAATTGTTTAAGTGAAATAAAAACTACGTTACGCAGTGTTTAATACGAAAATCTAGGCAATAAAACGACTTGCCAATAGAGATAGAGACCTTGATGAAGATTGGTATCTAGAAGATAAAAAAGTCTTCTATTTCGAATATGCATATCAATGCCTTGATGTTGAATAAATACTTTTTAGATGTAATTCATTGGAATAAAATATTTTGTAGCCTCGGTAGATAAATAATTTCACTCTATTTTCTGTATGTTTTTATAGTGCATATAGTTTAAAAAATAAATAAATACGAAAAAATCATAACAGCCACGAGTTACGTGCCACCTTATGAAAGTAGTTACCTGCTGCACATAACGTAAGTACATAGTATGGGTAGGTACTGCACAACATGCACTATATATTTTTATCATGTAGGGAGTAAACATTGCCATTATGAGAAAGTACGTAATTAGTGGAGACAAGTTGTGTTAAGAAAGCTGGCCATCAAAAATAATCAAAAAATATCATTTAAATATTCCCGCTATAAATTAAAGTAATGAAATATTCTTTCATTTTTTTAAAACAAAAAATGTGTTAGTATTTATGTAGTTTACAATTTAGGCAGTTTTTAGTTTTGAATTTTACGAAAACGCGTTTTACTTTATTGTTTATTTAAACCAGATTAGCCAACAATATGAAAGGCAAAATTTTCAATTGCTGTTTTAATAAAATACATAAAAATAATGTATACTATATCATTATTGCTTAATAAGGTTTTAAGTACATGCAGCGTAGCAAATATTCATTTATTAACTTATTTATTTACGCATACGTCATCATTGGCACTTATATTTAAAATGTGTAAATCAAATTTAAAACCTACATTATATTGTAAATATTGGAACGAAAGAGAATATAATTTTAAAAAAATAACGGTTTTTTACATTAAAAAATGTGAAAGAAAAAAACAGCAAAGATTACGGAATTAATAAAAAATGTTTAACATTTTACAAAAAAAACAAATCAGTGTGGAGTTATATTACAATTATTGTCGCTCTCTACGTAATATTTAAAATAAATACAAAAAAAATTGGTCTGTAAGCATTACAATTTTTTTTTAAATTATTCTGCATTATTCGTGTTTTTTCGTTTTCAAGGAATAGACACCAACGCGCAATGATCGGACATTACAATACATTATCATAACGCACGAGCAAGAACGAAACCCCAAATTTATGCCCCGCATTTTCCCGAAGCCGTAGCCGGTGCATGTAACTTTGGCAGTGCAGTTTCGCTCTGCAATGAATTAAAACGAAAAGCGTATCTGTCTGTCGCAAGATTGATGCGTGCGCTAATATAAGAGAAACTTAAACTTTCCCGTTGTGCTTCCCTGTGGAGGCAGAGAACTGAGAGGCAATAAGGCTGTAAGGCTATTCAGGCTGTAGCCGCGGGCATTGTCTGGACCTCTACTCCTCTTTTTAGCCAGGCGTTGTTTTCATTTTACGCGTTTTTTTTCCTCTCCACCGCCCCCCACCCCTCGGCGACTGCGCGCGCAGCATCTCTCGGCGCACCAACACACCCGCGCGCCTTCATCTCGAACCGTCCGTCAGTTTTACCTCCTCACCGCCGGGTCTGAGTCGCTATCGATAACAAAAATAACGCGCGTGATAGTTTTAGGTGTTTTGCGCGCTATTACATAGGTAAAAAAACATTTTATTGTCAATTTAGAAGGCGGGGAAGCCTTAGAAAAACAGTCTTTCCTACAGATTTAAGCGTCACGAGATGAGATGAAGGTATTCGACCTACGTTACGCGAGCCTTCTCTTTTCCCGGCCGGCTGCGAGAGTGAAACGACCTGTCGCGTTGGGTCTCGCCCGGCGAACAGGTGAAGCGCTGCGACGGAGGTGATACGCTCCGTCTCTGTTGAGTGTGTAGCGGCAGACCGAAAGGGAAGATATCCCAGTGTCCTCGGTACGGGGCGGGTCGGGTGTGTGGAGCGCGCGCGGCAGATAGCGCCAACAGAGCGCGCAGTGAACCGTCACCACGCGTCAGGGGGCGCGCGCCGCCGTCGCCATAGCAACCGGCGGGAAGTGAAACTCACCCCAGTGACAAGTGCCACCCCTCCTCGGGACACCACAGACCACGTGACCCCACTCCCCACACAGTCACACAGCCTTCACGGACCGGTGACCCTTCTGGGTTTGACAGGTACCTCATTTAAATTATTTTTTTCTAGTAATGTAAACATTTACAACCACCTGATAAGACTTCATTGTTTTTAACCGATACTGGTTGATTTTTATGTTGATCAAATAGTTGTTTTATTAGTTGGTTTATGCGTATTAATTTTAAAACTGAGAACACCGGTCCGCAAGCACGTACCGCAAACATTACGAAATTTAACAGAGCCGCTGAATTTATCCGCTCAAACATTTTAACGTTTATTGAAAATCATTTATTCGAGTATCGTATCGCTTAACTTCACAGAAATAATTAATCCAAACATGGTCACATTTCACATTCTTGAATGAACTCTGCGAGAGATAATGAGTGTCGGTTCGCGTGACGTAAGCAGTGCGGAGTGCTGCTCCACGCAGCCTCCTGGTGGCCAGTACCCAGTGGACTTGGTGCGAGGAATGGCTGCCAGAGACAAGCAGACCGCATAACTCATAACCGACTAAACAGGATTTGAAAACGGCATTTTGCTCCGCCGCGCCCGCGCCCACTCTAGTACCTAGTACCTGGTCTCCATTGATGAGCCATGGACCCGCGAAACGAGATGTCTAAAGTGGGGTGAGCCTGATTCGCAAATTGGTAATTACATAGAATTCGTAGACATACCTTTCTCAATACAGGTTTTTATTTCCACTTGTTGCGGTTGTCTAGAACGCGTTGCCTTTGTGCCGCTCTGACGTAGTCTCTTGTTCTCCCGACTCCGGTTTGGTCACATCTAGTACTTGACTTGTACTCGTATGTACTACTCATACGTTAGTGATTGAAACATCTGATGGCCCCGAATGGGTTCCTTCGCATTTACTAATCGCGATCACAAAAAAAGAATCCAATGGGGCTATGGACAGCGGTGGACACCTACAAAAAATTACGAATTAATTTCAAATCCGTAGTGATAAGGCGACAAAAGCATATTATACAAACTTGTTTATGCCACTTAATCGGCTACAGTTGTTTCAGCATTTTCAAAGAGCTTGAATATAACAAATCGAAGAATGCCCGCACCATCTGATGTCCGGTATAATTTATGCCCGTATGTAAATGCGCCGATCTCTTAGAACTATGTTTACTTTTTATGTTCGTATAAGGAAAATATTTTTTAGAAAAAGAAAACGACTTTTAATCGAGCTTCGGTTTATGTCCAAAACGCCATTGAAATCGACGTTAATTTACGATTATTGCCGAATGGAAGATGGCGGAGAAGGTTAATTGACAACTGCGGTGTCCGTTTGACATTCAGAAGACGAAACATACACAGCACAGGTGACACTATTTTTGTGAATAAAGCTCAAATTTTATTCCGGGCTTTCGACTCGGACTGTCATAACTTTATGGATAAACATTAATGGAATAATACTCGAAATGTTTAGGATGCCAACAGAATTAAGAATAACTTTATATAAAATTAAAATACGCACGTACGTAGTATTAATATTAGGGAAATTTTTACTGAAGAAAAATCTTTATACATTTGCGAGACTCTCTTAACTTTTACCGTTACAAAATACTAAATCACCAAGTAATTGCAATATGAAATCTGTAATCATATTTGATGTATGGGCTGCTCAAAAATGGGATTTAATAATTTCCTTACCAGCACTTAACGGTAAATGTAGTCGTAGGTATCTCGGAATTATTTCGAAACAAAATGGACATTATTCACACTGCCCATTGCTGGTTTCTCCTATTGGTTGTCCAACCGAGTGACATCACCCGTAGATATGTGGATAGGTACATAATATTACATCTATAAAACAGCGCTCCTACATAAATTTCGATAATTTATAAAAGCTAACGATTTCTACACGAGTGTATGAGACTTTTTATTTTATTTATCACCTACGTCTAAATTTTACATCCAACAGTCAAAGGCATAAAATTGTACCGGACTGTGTGTCTATTGAATTATTGGACATTTTTAAAATGTGTGAATTATTATAATCCTTTCAAGTATTTGAAGGTCGAATAAAAAAGCATCCATAATTTTACTACCAAACATAAAAATAACATACCAAACACAGAAACATATCCAGCGAGACCAAATCAGATATTTTTTCACTTTTTTGCTAAAACGTTCCAACCCTTTATTTCGGAATCAATCTCACATTAAGTACAGTATACAATTTTCTTAGAAAATGGAAAATAGCGCGTAAGATGAATCATGTTAATCAGTATATCTAAGAAAATTATCGTAGTTTATTGTATGGCGATGTAACGAAAGTTAATGTAAGTGTTGTTTTTATGTTATATTATAAAAAGGTATCTTAGGCGGCAGTTTTTTTTAACTATCCATCTAGCAAACCCAAGCTTTGATTCTGCATGCGGTTTTTTCTAGCGTTTACCTTAAAACGTAAGTAGTTATCTTTTTAGAAAATCATGTCTGATACCGAGCTGTATAAAGTATGGAGACACGATGGTATGTATTATACATAAGTACAATGTACTCATATGTAAGCATTTACTTACTTTAATGTAAGCCTGCGCTATTTGATATAGCTACCTTTGTTTCAATCTAACGTTAGTAGCACGATACAGGGAAATCGTGACGCGTAGAATATGCAAGGCATTTTTTGTATGAAAAATATTTGCTGGGCAGTGAGTGACGTAGACGACGTAAAAAAAGCTGAAGGTCAGAAGCAAAACATAAACAACAATTATAGTTTGTTTTTGTCCTTTTCTCCGAGCGGTCTGCAGATACCTAACCTAACCTGATCATCCCGTTTAGTGCACCCTACCAACCGGTTTTACAGGAATGCTGTGCAGTTCTGCAAACTGGGCATAGGGAGACAGAGAGTAAAAAGTCAAGAAAAAACACCGCACCATGTCCATAACATCAATATAAATGATCATAGCTTTGTTACTTACGATATTTAAAAACCCCAAATCGTTTTTTTTAATCGCTAGTTTTTCATAACTTGTTTTTAAGTGACGCAATTATTTAAATATAAATTATTTATAAATTAAATAGAAAATGTAATTAATTATTCTCAAAAGAGTAAAGCTTCTATGGAATTAAAAAAACATTTTTCTTTATGGTTGCTTTTCCCATAGAAGGAATAATGCTGTATCATCCATGTCAATTTAATCAACAGGTACTATGTTGAACCATACATGTAAGAGGAGACCGGAACTTTCTTAGAACTTCTGACTTCGGATATAGCTAACCTTTTGAAAACATGTAGTTTTTAATTAGAATTATTTAACTGCAATGATTAGAAAATCACTAAGGGGTCTGCAATTTATAAAATAAACAATTGAAAATCATAATGAGAAAAATAACATTGAAAAGCAATATTTGCGGTTGAACTTAGCATTAGAAAGATATTAATAAATAGGCGCTTTCAATCTTTAGATGGCAAGAACTTTGATAAGAAAAAATAACAAATAAAGCCTTAGGGTTTCTCCGAGGTTTGAGGATTACAAGCAAAATATAAGGTAAACGAAAAACGCATATTTTTTGCTATAATGGCATTCAGAAAAATCAATGGAATCATTATTATTAGCGTCATTCTACTTTATATTTTATGACTACCATAAAGTACTCGGAATTCACTGGAATAAAAGATAATTTATGCTTTTTTTACTGTTTACTTAATTTCTTGTATTGCGTGTAGGTATTAAAATAATCATTCATTAAATATTCACACACATTTTAATTACAGGCACATTAAAACATCTTACAAAATTTAAGATTGCAACATGTCCAAACATTTAATAAAAACCATTAAGTTTAAAGCTCGTTAAGGGCTCCCTATAAATCAACTCAACTTCCATATTGAAGAAGTCCAAGACGGTGAATGCAATTAAGGCTTTAGCATGTTAATACGAATTCTTGTCTTCCGGTCATAAAATTAAATGTGAGATTTTCAAAATCCACTAAGTTCCCAAGATGTCCAATAGGCTTTGAACTCTAACGTAGGCACTTGTTTCATAATAGAAGAATGATAATTAGATGTTATGTTAAACGTATTTAAACGATGCAATCAACGTTTTATTTCTTGTTGAAATGACACATAGTTTATCCACTGTAGTAAATATCATCTCGAATATTTCGAAAGATAAAAATATCAATTAAACTCTAAATCTTCGAGTCATCACTGACGTGTTATGGCCTTATCAATGTAAAGATCAAATGTTCTGACTATGAAATACTATTTAAGTAGTTTTTAGTTAATTTCAGAGAGGGACGGGAAAATTTTATTCAGTTTTATTGTTATGTTTTGTAGATGTTAAAAAATATTTTCTTTATCGTCAAAATCGATGTTTCAAAAATAATCCATAAAATTCTATGTTTATCTAGCATCTGTAGTTTAAGTATAACTAAAATCGCATATTGGATTATTTAAGACATTTGGATTGTACGGTATATGTGACCGGGTATATTTTGAATCGGGTTGTGGTCTGGGTGTACTAATGCAGTGCCTTATGCACCATTGGGTACGGATAAGGGAAAGTAGTAGTGGTCTAGTGGTAGATTCGAGGACTCCGGATTAGAATCTATAAGTTCGAATCCCACATCAGCACAACTTGTTTCCTGCTTTCTGGCACATTTATTTCCCACTATTTGAAAGCAGCCCCAAAATTGAAATATTTGAGTAGGTATATCATAAGAATTCAAATGTTTTCATAAAAAAAAATTATTCATAAGTATGGCATTTACATTCAATTTATTCAAAGTTATGTATCATAAATGCAACATAAACAATGCTACCGAGCATATTATTTCATACAGTTTTATCTATAACTCATATTTGAGGTTCAAAACAGTATTGAAAAATCATGGGAATCCTAATAATTTCGCAAAGACTTAAAACAATATGAAAAATCCCGGAGTCAAACTAATGCATAACCATTGACTTAAATACTCCAGAAGTTCAAAACAGTCTAAAACATCCGGGGGTCAAACAAAGTTGACCTTCACCTCAAATGATTAATGAAAAGTGAGTATCATTCATGAAAACAAAAATACAAGAATTGCAGAACTTGTTCGTCTTCTAAACTTGATACCAGAACTGGATTGGAGTCTAACGTGTTCCAGTTAACCTTCGTGCCAAGAACCCGCAATTTTTTTACAGTTAAAGGAAGTTTGACCGGTTAGGTAGTGGGGTATTTGAATATCCAACAATCTGACTAAAGTACTTCCCTTTTCCTTTGTTTTCATACAGCTTCCTTTTTTATGTTTTATTTGCACCACCGCGCCGCATCCGCGTCCGTCCCTTGCTTAATTGAAAAATACCTGCTTAAAATACTTAACCATAGTATCAATTAAATTTGCTATATATTACAATCAAAGAAGAACTAGTTTTTTTTCAAAACGTATATTATTTAACTACGCTAAAACTTCTTTTAAATTACTGACGTATCTCGGATCCCCCGTCGAGAATTGCAGAGATTGAATTCAAAAGTAATAGAATCTACGTTTCGTAAACTTTTTGTTATTTTTTAAATACATTTTTTTCTCTTTGCGTCCAGTTTGTGGGGAGTGTTTGCTGCACAAAAGGTGGAGAGTGAACAGTTTTCACATAAATAATCGACGGTGGAAAGGAAAAAGTAACTAAGCGACATAATATGTGGAAAGGAAAATGATAGTGACATAATAATATCAGGTCGCTTGGTATCATTTTCCTTTGCTGATATTATGTCGCTTAGACACTTTTTCCTTTCCACCATCGATATGTTGTCAACCGTTTAGGCATTCAATTCAAGATGGCGGCTAGCGTATCCGCTCCCCAAGGTCGAAAACTTGGATTTTATTTAGATACCTAAACTTAAACAACTATCATTATCTATGTATCATATTTTCGTGACAGGTTATATCACTGTATGAGTATTCACTTTATTTTTTAGTGCATTTTATAAAAGATTATTACTACATTTCAATGCTTAAATTTATGTCATACACATGAATATATTTTAAAAATTCAAATCTAATTAGGTAGGTGCCTACCCTCCGCTAGATTTACTTATCGGTTACTGATACTATGGTGTTCTATCTTCTCTGCCTACCCCTTCGGCGAATGGCCTGATGTTTCGAAGCTTGATGGTTAGTAGTTAGTTATATACTAACTAGAAAATGAGTTATATTTATGTAGTAATAAAAATGAACAAGATACACTGTACTTTGTGTTCCAATGCAGTGCCTTATGCACCATTGGCAGATAAGTATTAGGAAAAGTAGTAGTATCTAAAGATAACAAAAATCAACAGTCAAAATAAAAATTTTAAATACTAGAAATATTAAAATATTCACATGCATTTTTGATTACTTAACCTTTGAGAGACGAAAGTAATAACTTTATTGAACAACATCTTTAATTGTATTTTATTTTGAGTTGATCCAATTCGTCGTTCGGTCATTAAAAAGTTTAACGAATGTGAATTAATTACTCAGTACCCATAACCTTGTCAAGAGTTTTATGTTATGATTTTACATCAAGGTAATACAACATTGGAAACCAATTTGCATAACCACTAAAACCATGTTCATATAAAAGTATAATTAGTCAATGTTTTAAATAAAATGTTAGTCTTTTTTATGTTTTCCATATGCTGTAAATTCTGCTACTGTTTTTTAACCCCTGTAACATAATAATTACAATAATTTCAATGTTTTATTCTATTATGTCCCATATGCAAGAGGGTGTAAAGATGAATGTTGTTTAATGCAGTTTTCACGGTTGAGGTATTTCCTTGAGATATTTCTCACGTTTTGTCTGATAAGAGGTGTTTAATTGGACGTTACTTGATTTTATAATGAAATGGAATTAACCGCGTGATGATTGGAATACTGCTTATTTTGATACAAATAAATACTTGGATGTTTTTTTCTAAAATGTAGGTGCCCAATAGTAAATATTGATATAGATTATGAAATATACAAACTAAATAAAACATTTTCGTGAAAAAAATACAGTATTAATAATGCAGGATGCAGTTACCATTAAATAAATAAATAAAATTATTGTGTTATGAACGTAATAATAAAACTATTCATAATTTCGTTGTAAAAAAAAGGAAGTGTTTTTAGATAGGAAATTTTGTACCTGTAAATTTGCATGTGCATGTAAGATCGCAAAAAAAACGTTAGCTTTACCAATGATATGCTCTGAGCACTATTAGAAGCAGATGAGAAAAAAATACGAAAAAAACTTTGGCAAAAGCATTGCATAAATATCACAACGCCTATTGTTTGTAAAACAAAATCTTCGCCAGCTTTTTTTAACAGAGCTTTTCAGTCGCCAGATCATTGGTAAACTAACTGCCAATAAAAAAGAGTTATCATTCTATCGTTAATTTATCGTTTAAGTATGTACAAAGCATTTACAAAGAACTTCTCATTACGTGAGTACTAGCAAATGTTCTTATATTTATCTATACAAATGACGCAGTGGAAAAACGTGTACGTTCTGACAGAATTCATGAACCGTGGCTTGCTGGGAATTATACATAATACTACATTACTCTATGGCAACAATAACAAAACCCACGTGGCTTACACCTAACCTAACCGCATGTTACTTTGCATATACCTACCTCGAGAAAAAACCTCGTCTCGTTTTTGCCGGGCAAAACGGGTATTTCACGTTTAGTTTTTACCTCCACAACACCACACTTTCGGGCATAAGCTAGGTCATGTTGCATCTTCGGTGCACCGAACGAGTTTGGAGCAATGACTATGGTTTATTTTGGACAAAACTGGCTCCTAGTGGGCCAAATTATTTGTCGTGACAAACAAGATTCTTTGCGATTCGGCGATACAGGATTCTCTAGGTAATCATTTGAGACGTCATTTGTGAACGAGAATTCGTTAAGGCGCCTCTTCAAGTCTTCGTTTCTATAGTATGTATGTACAATAGCGTGTTAAGATCCGTCTGAAGAACTCTTGATTGCTTCTTACCGCACTTATCGACTCACGATTGGTTTCTGTACATTTTAATTTCATGAATACATTAGAAGCTGTAGATCTTTGGACGGATATAAGTGAAGGGTCTTTGTCGTCAATCAAATATTATTTTAACGAAAATTGAATAAAAATATTCATAAAATTATATATTATATCCTACACGACTCGTAATAATTCAATATAAAAATAAGTTTAAAATATTCATTGCCTGTTCTTCGTGGCTGCACAAATGAAAAAAAAACTCTCGTATCCAGAACTTAAATTAAGCCTTTTAAGAAACGTACACGTTTTCTTTCCATAATAATTATACTGTTTTCTATCCCGAGAACATCTAAATTTTCCTTAACGACTACTGTTTAACCTTCGATAGCTCTGAGTGAGGGATGGACTGAATCTCCAGGGCCTCTTCAGCGTCCAGCGACTGTGATGGAAAAGACGCTAGATTACCCCTTGAATAGTGTAGTAGTGTAATCCACAATAAAACCAGGGAACAATACATGATATCCAAAATATGCCAGTCTGCAATCCTGTAAGTAGGTACTGGCTTGAATTCCCAACAACAATCTACTAATTAAAAACTTGCGAAAGTGTTTCCATGTCAAAAGCTGAGGAATTCAAACATTAAATTAATTGATTAATTTCAAGTCAGTCTTTAGAATTTTCACCACTGTAGTTAGTTTTTCAGGATAAATCTCCAATTTTCATTTATCCTTCCCCAGAAGGGATACAAACTGAATATTTATTTTCCTTCTTTACAACCATATGCAGGATAGTGAATCACAGAATCCATCAGGTGAATCACAGAAGTCAGGTGACCCACCACAGTCTCAGCTGAGGAACTAGTTCCGAAGAACCTGCTAGAGCGGCCTTACCACTGCCGAACCCGCCAAAACCAAACGGGTATTCCCCCCCTCTACTCCTCCCCGCAGAACAACAATCAACTAACAACTATCTCCCGGGGAAGGAAGGGTAGTACCGACCCCCGGTTTACCGTTTGCGCGGGAAATCCCCAGACAGGTTTGAATCTCGAATCTCTCAAACCAGAATCTGGATTTTTTTTACAGGAATGTGACCCAACGACCCGCGTCGTTTTTTCTACGTTTTTTTATGATTATTTTCTGACGTAATGGTTCCGCGAACAGTCTGGGTTGGAACGGATGATTTCTTATGTTTAGAATTGTAAAAAAGATCGACAATAGCTAGACGCCCCGTGGCCATATTAGCCGTATCATTGTACGGACTGTAATAGCACCAGTTCAATCGTACGCACGAATAACACGTTGTAATAATGATTAAAAATTACTTCAACGCTTTTTTTTAAACCATAATTTTATTTTCGTACAAGAACATGTTTATCAAATGTAGGGAATCAAGCGAGTTCGAGGAATATTTTCACGAAATTAAGTTTTTATGTTAGGCGGAAACAAAAAAGTTCAATAAAATGGCAAGGTATCTATGAGTAAGTTCGTTGAAGTTTTAAAAGTTTAACTATAAAAAATAATACTCATTCTAAAAATGCATTTGGTAATATGATTTAAGTAGTAGATAATTATTATGGCGCATGCTAATAAAAGCTCATTAAATTATAAAAAATAGTTTGTAGCGTTTTGACCGTTCTTGGTTCAAAGACTGTATTTATTTAAGGAAAAATATTTTAAAGTCTTTTCAATACTAATTTGGAGCTTGGAGTGTGCTATAAAAGTCAACGCAGGTATTAAACTGGTATAACTTTACGCGCTTTAATCACCTGAAGCAGAGAACACAACACAATATTTCAGACGTACAATATTAATTTATTAAAAAAATCGTTATTAATACCCGTCTCGCCGATAAATTGTGTTTCTTCTCAGCTATTATCGATTTCTGCAGGCTAAAAAATACAATTAAATTGGACCAGCTGAGATGCGTTGATTATTTTTCATACCAAGGCTATTTAGGCGTGGTTGGAATTTTAAAGACACGTATTTGGCGTAGTCTAACACTTACGACCTTGCATTTGTAATGTAGTAGGTATATATGTACATCCTAAGGTACTGAAAATAACAAAATTTTGTTTACGTTCCGATACACACAAATCTGGAATTTCACGCGTGACTTAGCAGAGATGAAGAAGCTGATTCCATGCTCGGGAATATGGATATACACAAGCGTTTACAGCCGTTGTTAACAAGGCTTATAACCTAACCATAAAAAAAACATTTTAGAAAAAGAAAGATTAGGTGATTTTATTAAACATTTTTATACGTCATCTTGTTATTTAGAGGCGAGTCCTATTAAGAAAAACACTTTACAAATAAACAAATATATTATTTTTATTTTCTATAATAGTATCTAATAGGATGTCATATTTAGTCAACAATGTAGACACCTCCTGAGTGGTAGAAAAGCTGTATTCATCTCTAAACTACTGTGCTTAGTAGACTAACTTTACTAAAAAATGTGCGCCTACATAACTATCTATTGATTTCTAACATGTTTAAGTCGTAACATGATTTTTACTTTTTTGTGTTTAGATAGTAAATTTCATAATAATCCCGGAAAACACAATTGTCATAAAAATATATTGCAATGTTTAGAAAAAATAATTTATTATATAATTTATCAATAAGTGTTCTAGACGCGGTGCTAGAATCTTCCAGATTAGGTCCTAACTATCTAGAAGTTTCCAGTACGTTCTACAACCATGGAAAATTAATTTTACAAGGATCTACTCCATTCTAGCGTTGTCGATCTTATTACAATATGAATAAAAAATTGTCTAAGCCTACATTAAATCGTATTTTATTATGAATTAAACCAATAATGATTATAAATTAATCTCTTTACGACCGATATGCTGGCATTCCCACTCCAAGCTCTTACTTCTCTTTAGTCTTATACGAAAATGTTCAGAAGGTTCGTCTTCCCTTTAGATTTATGTTCGCCTTCTGACCGTAAATTGTTGTCGAGTCAGAAGACAATACGAACCAAGTGAAGCATAATGTAAAACGGCCTGTAATAGTAATTAACGATATTAGCATACTTTGGGAGGTTAATTTACTTCTGAGAATAAAGTATTGCTGCCAGTATTTTATAATAATTCAAACTGTATGTGAGTAATGACTTGAGCAATAAAAGATAACTTATTAATGACTTGCAAACAATATTGTAACAATCAACAAAACGTATTATGTTGATATATTAGTAGAAGTATATTTGACAAATCAATTAGAGTAATTTCAAATAATGTTCGGTTGTGATATATCGTTTAGAATGTTACATTTGGCATAAGTAGTACGATTATTTTGTTTATGGTAATACTTTGTGTTCGCGTAATACTTTTTTGTAATTTAGGTAGGTGGGTGGTACTTGTACACTTTTTGTACAAAATGTTAACGTTAGTTTGTTTTGGGTACCAAAGTATCGATAATGATGAAGGTAATTATTGTGATATTAAGGTCCCCTTTTCACTTTGATTGTTTCTGATTTCAGAACCCGGCATTGTGAGTTGACTAGTGCCAAGACCGGACGCGTACCGCTAGCGGCAGCGGCGGACTAACCGTAACCAAGTGCCATAATATACTCGGAACGATGTTATAGTGCCAGAACTTATTCATTATATAATTGTAAGAAGCCGCGGTGCAATATTGTGCAAAGAGATCAAATAAAATTTTGAAAATTATTCGAATAAAGAAGAGGATGGCTTCCCTCGTCAGCGGGGGGGGCGGGGGCGAGGGGCGGGAGGGGTCCCCGGAGTCCCCCCCCAGCCCCCGGCCCGTGCTGGCGACCATGACCCCCGTGCCGGTGCACGACTTCTCCTACTGCCACAAGGTGGAGATGGACTCCAACGACGGCTACCCGCAGGAGGTCATCTACGCGGACAAGAACATCCCGGCCGAGATGTACAGCTCCAAGGGCACCATCATGTACCAGCACTCGCCGGCCGACATGCTGGGGTACGGAGACAAGGCGGGGCTGGCGGGGGACATGTACGACCAGGACATGGGCTCCATCGACGAGAAGACGCCCATCGACCTGATCTACGAGGACGGCAAGCAGACGGTGATCTACACCACCACGCCGGACCAGAAGCGCGTGGAGATGATCAGCGGGCACTCGGGCGGCTCCGTGCTGGGCCAACCGCTGGACGTGTCGGTCGTGGTGCAGCACGGCCAGCCGGGGCCCACGGTGCTGGTGCTGGCGGACCACATGTTGGACGACATGGGACAAGTCATCGGAATACCAAGGTAAGACTTTCATATTCAATCTTAACCAACCACATGAATGCTCTGAATGGAAACGACAACTTAGCAGGAATCCTTAACCGAACTAGAACTAGAAGTACCAGAGGAGAATTCATTAGCTACTTATTTTTGGACATTTTATTATTCATTGCCTGTTGAATTATTCGTCGTCTGGGACGTCCGAATGATATTACAAATCTATCCTAATATACATTCGTCAGAACGCCCAATAATTCAACAAGGGACGAAAAATGTCTGTAATTTTGAATACCCTATTCGTATTTATCGTTGATTTTTTTTTGTAATTATCGTTAAGAAAAATTTGTTTTGTCTCTGTGTGTTTCTCATTCTCCCTTTCCCCTTTCGTTCTCAACAGTTCAGGTTCAACTCTTTGATTTTCAAAATCAAATTGCATGTCACACAAGCGTTATTTCGATGTATAAACATATTATAAACTGCTTACTATACCACTGTTTCGTATCGTGAACGAATTTTAATCTGTCAGACGCCTCGGCCGTTTGACAGTTTCGTTTTAAACACTTTAATTAATGCAAAACTAGTAAGCTGTTAAAAAACCCCAAATAAGTTAAAATTGTTTCATCATTCTGTAATCAGTTCATTTCGGCAATTTTCATACTGTTGTTAAGTGCAGTATTTGAAATTTGTCTAGGATAAGTGATTTAATAAAACAAAGTGCAGTTGTTCCAATAATGTGTAGTTATTCAACTATTTGGTTCACGTCAATCATATTGGTTTAGAACACGATTCTATGCACTTTTAATATAACTCGTTTTAAGATCAATCAATTTGTTCAACTCACTGCGCTCTTACTAAATACATTAAATTGCATTATGACTTGTGAAGTTTAATCGACCCACAAAGCAAATAAAAACGATGTTAAAAGCACCTTGTGATACCCAATGCAGTTGTTTGCTGCGTCTATGTCTTGTGCAATATCCTAACTCTCGCTACAATCTTTTGCATAATAATTGTCATTGTCAAAAATATTACCATGCAACATGTGTGGGCACCTTTAGATCTTATCCCCACTTGCACATAATCCTATGTGACTACTACAGATCAGAGCTAGATTGATTTTAACTATTAGTTTAGCATCAATGGTTTCCCCTGTTTATTTTAATACCGATGCTTAATCTACGATTGAATCTAGCAAAGCTGAAATATACGTTCATGTACGTTATCTCACACTGACATACTTACACTAATTGAACTGTATATAATTGATAGTGAAATTGTTGTTATTGACGAACGTGTGACGTTAGTTCCAATAACAAAGAGAATGTGCATTGGGACAAAGAAACATTTTGTTTATTAATACAAGAAAAACAGTTTATTTAACAATAGAAAGATAGAAAATCGCAGTTACAATGCATATTCATTTAATTCACTTGAAAAAATATCCGTTCGCTCCATCTGATTCCGCGTCAGGTACTCTGACCACTGAGCTAAGCGACTAACTACTTTAATTAAGAAATTAACCAGTGCAAATCGTAACAATAACTACAAACACCCTCTACATATAGGAAACTACAAGAAACCAACAAAAATTAAGGAAAACAGTGATTAAAATAAACAAAAATGTTTTAAATCGACTGTATTTTTACGTTGACTTCATGTTAATTTTAAAAACATCGAATTTTTCGTTTTCATTTTGGTTGGATGTCGCAGTAAATTCGTCTCCAGCTGCGACAGAATATTACATTTTTAATTGACGCCGAGGATCTCTCAATGCCCGATAGTATATTAATGAGTGGAAGATCACGAGATGCCTCGTAGGATAATGATGAATAATAATTATTACCTGGCAAGAAACAAAGCACTTGAATCACAATAAGAATCACAGATAGTTTAAAAAACCAAGATGGCTGTTATTCTCATGAACATAACGTATTTCGGGCCGTGAATTTATCGGGTATTTTGATTACCAGAAATGAAGAATTTACGAACTCCAACGTTCGTATTCCGTTTGAACGATGGCGTAATTTGATAGGGGCCCAAAACATTACTAATTTATCACACATTTGAGACGTCAGCTGTTTTTCTAATATTAACAAAGCCATGTTTAAGTTATCATTTATTTTTACGTCTAACATGTAGGAACGTTTGGTTTAAACCTTCATTAAAGTTACAAAATACGATGTTAGATAGTCTTCCGAATTATTTGACCAATTAACGCTTTCGCCTACTAACGGATACCTTTGGATCGGTGTGACAGGAGTGAAAGTTTATCTTTGTAGCATTTTTCTAGAATTACATATATGAAAGTTCTAATTGATATCACATTACAGTTCTGCATTCTGTAAGTAACACCTTGTCAAACGTCAAATCCTTCGATCAGTCAACAGTTTCTACTCTTTTATTTGTATAAACACATAAATAAATAAAATATGTATATCTTCGCAGACAAATTTATACTGTATCTTACGCATGGCGGGCAAACATAAAAACCACTCTATTTAACAACAGATACTAAGAAGTTTAGGAAGGAAATACGGATATTAAAGTGTTACCTGATCCCTGTCATTGACAGCTAAACTAGCCTGCTAGTTCATATATGTAGAAACAGCGAATCGGCGCATAGCTTCACGAGTGAGCTTTTTCTGCTATATTTTGGGTTACCGTCTCCAAAAAAGGGTTTTGGACTTAGTGGTGGCTAATAAATTTAGAAAACGTAGCGATTTGACAACTTTTTGTTCGCATAGAATTTTACGTGTTACTTCGGATTTTGTCAGTAAACATACCGCTCAGATATTTACAATCTATGACTTTGAATTCAGATTAAGTACATAAATATAATTTTTTATAAATTTTATCAACACTTAAATTAAAATGAAAATATATTTATAGAAAAATTGGTAAAAAAATCAGTTACGTAAAAGCAATATCATGCCAGAAAATAACGTGTTTTTTGTTTACATCCAGCGGCCGCAATACACAAAGTACTTCGCATGACGTTTTATGGATGTTACTCATACAAACGGAATAAGCGCCACGCATTCTAATGGCACATACTCGTACGTACGATCACTTGTAAAGTTTAGAAACGCGTTGAAATTTTATGTGGGGCTCTTGCCCAGAGCCCTGTGGCCGGTTAATATTCCCACAAGTAATAAAATTCGTAACGATGCTCCTAAATTGGACCAGGATTCGGACAAAAAGCGGTATCGCCCAGCAGGTAGGTACCTGAATGGGTTTGAGCGCATCCTAACCCCATCGGGTCCCGAGTTCACACAAAAAACCCAGCATCTAACGTTTACCCTTCCCCGCCAGGTAGGTAGGGAGGGACGGTCAGGCTAGTGACGTACCTGGGATTAAGGTCATGATGTAGAAAGGTCTTCAGAAATGGCCAAATTTAAACGTAAACATAAATAAAAATAAATAAATAAATGTAGGTATCGAGCCATAAAGTGTCATCTTTGAAATCATCGTGTTTCATAAAAAGCATTTTATTAATTTTTGGTCGCTCATCTTTCTCCTCCAACTTTTTTTATACATGGTGTAAAAAAACTCGTAGTAAAACTGGTGATTCTACATCATATTTGGAGTCGACTGTGTAATATGACTTTTGAATTTTCAGATGAAAAATTTTTTCTTCTCATAAATATTTTCATAAGAACTGCAGATTAAGTAAAATTGTACAAATTCAAATTAAAATGCTGTTTTCATTTTGTTTTATTTATGGATAGTATCATTAACATTTGACTAAATACGTGATATTTGATAACAATTTGCAAAAAATTATCGAAAAAAAAATCATCCTCGTACTCAATTTTCTCGAAAACTATGCGTCAAATGAAAAAAAATTATTCTAGAAAATCGACTCCAAATATTATCTAGATTCACTGGTTTCCCGCTTTTACGTCGAGTTTTGTTACACCGTGTATAGGTATGCTAATTAAAATACGTATCTGTTCTTGAAAGCCAAAAGCGTCAACTTTAAAATCATCCTCTTTCGGGAGAAGCATTTTAGTGATTTTTGGTCGCTCCTCTTTCTTCTCCAACTTTTTTTATACATATGTCCAGTCGCTCCGGGATTTAAACCCGGAATCTTACGCATGGTAGATAAACGTGCAACAAAAATAGTTATCTCGAAAACTTAAAAAATAAACTCATGGTCAAATTCCGTAGCGACAAAATATCCCACGAGTCAATAACACACAAAAAACACTATAAAATCTTCGAGTTTATTCAGTGAATTAATTTTGTGACTTATAAGTACTGTCGCCATAAAAGGGCATCTTCAGACTAAAGATGGCCTTCTCGGGGAAAGTATTTTATTGATTTATTCAGGTTTTTGCTTATTGCTACACTGGACAATGGTTTTGACTTTTTATAGTAAGTAGGTAAAGCGTTCTGCTAAAAAATAATTGTGATGTACTTATGAAACGAACTATATTAAAAAAAAAATATATATAAAAAAAGAAAGCCACAAGTTAAAAATCATTGTTTATCTATCCGTATCCGCTCGTTTCATCCGGGCATATTTATGGATTCCACAAGTTGACACTTAGATACGCGATCTATCGTAATTTCCCATTCGCTTTCAGGTTCACGTACCGTAGTTCTTACGTAAACTGACGATGTCAGCAATGGACGTCCAGGACCCAGGAACCGGACGCTTTTTTTTTCTCATTTTCAAAATTAAAAGAAACGCGGGACTAATGCGCATTTTATACGGGACCGAAAACTGACACGCTAAATAAATATGTTTTTTTTTAAAGTGCGATCGTAAGTTATTATTGTATGTTTGCACACACGAAATTGTTCATATAGCTAATAATGTAAATATGTTAATTGTTTTTTACGTTTTTAAAAGCATTGAATATATCTATATCTACTTACACGTTTACATAAAAAACATTAACAGAACTGTCAGGTCAGCCAAACGTCGCGTCGTCGTGTCGGTTGCGCAGACCATTTAAAAAAAAAAATTGTTTACTGATTAATTTATATCTTGCTACATAATGTAATTCTATAATTATTGAGGATATGTATTATTGGTTAGTATTTTACATAATATTGAATTAAATTTTAATCTCTACCTTTGTCGAATCACACTACTTTCGAATGTTTGTATTATCATTAAGCTTACATAAAATAAATTTGCAGACAATAAAATAAGCCTGTACAGTGTTAAGTTCAGAATTTTACAAGTTCATATGTATTTTGTTAAAAATAATTTTAACGTGCGAATGGGGAAAAAGGTTTCTCACGCCTGAATACCACTCTCGGTTGCACTTGATTTGCTTTGTGTACTTTGGTTAAGTGCCTGTACTTTTCCTAAAACTGAACGGAGAAGATCTCGCAGGTGCTAGGGATTCACCTTGGTCCATCCAAGGTCGATCTCGCTTCATACTAAATCTCATAATACCTTCTATATAGTCCCGCTAGGCCGAGAATCCACACAATCACCAGAGACCGTGACAAAAGAAACGAAAAATGATATGACGTAGTTTTGAGAGTTGTTCATGTTTTCATCCCCCCTTTTCAAGTGCCTCATTTTTATCGCATTTTAACTTGAGTGAACGAGTCTTGTATGGTTATTTTTCTTTGTTTTGGATGACTATAATCAGCTGATAATTTTACGATGGTTTTATAGCAAACTTTATATTTCTGATGAAATAATATGTTGTTTAAAAACAAGTCATTTGAAGTAGGTACATAATATGATGTATTTATTGATTTTTTATAAGAAGTTTATAGAATTCTTTTCGGTTTTTATTTACTTTTTGAAGTCAGGTTAGTGTCAGTTTTCAACGACTCCGCGGCGAGTTCTTTTATTTTCAGTTTAAAAAAGAGGTTCACAATGCTTATCACATAATACATATCGAATTGTCTTCTTCGATTTCTAAAGATTTCAGGAGCTTAATCAAATCTAAGTTTTTCGTTGTCAAATCCAGTGCTTATGATCAAAATTAATTTTATTAAAACTCTTTCATTTTTATTTTTATTTATTATTTATTTATTTGTACATATATATTTGTTAAATTCCTGCTAAACTGCTAAACAGTTTTAAAGCAGGGATTTGCTCTCTATTACATATTGGTTTTTTTAAACATACATACTTATACATTTTTTGGTATTATTACATATTATTCTGAACATTAAATCGTATCTAAGTATACTTGGCCGGTATCTACACACATTATTATGTAAAATTTCTGTTCACCATGTCTATCGTCTTGGAAAATGTTTAGAATAAAATATAGCTCGTAAACAATTTAAATCCGACACTTTCCCGCGAGGAAAGCATAACTTTAATTGCTAGTAATATTCATTCCAATGCACTTACCACGACAGTAAAACGTAGCAGTATGATATCTCACAGTATTATGTTCCCCGGGAAATAGTGTACATAAATAGCTCATATTTCGGATAATAAAATTTTAAATTGGTTAAAAGCACTTTATTGTTAATTGCGCAATAGACAATGGACAACTGAGTTAAATCTCATGTTTAATAATGCTATTGAAATGGCGCCTGCTGTTTCATGGGGCGGAAGATTTTGTTAAACGTTCATTGCGGGTAAATCATCAAAATCGGTAAAAAAATTACAATTTAAAAACATTGTCATGGATAGCAGTAGGAAAATTGTAAAAACTTTGTAATAGCGCCCTTAAGGTTATTTTTATAATTATAATTATTAACTACTACTACTACTTTCCCTTATCCGCACCCAATGGTGCATAGTGCAGTGTCTCTTGATCATTTTTATTACATTAAAGTAAGATGATCGGACTTACGCTTCTGTACCAGTCCAAGGTATCGCACATGGAATATTGATATGAAAATCTTCTGGAAATAAATATTTCACGTTGACCCCCTACGGGAATCGAACCCGTGACCTCATGCACGGTAGCCGAATCCGCTACCACTATGCTACGAAGCGGACACTAACTTAACTATTAACTAACTCGTCCAACTTTTATTATTATTAACTGTACTAAAAACTCTAGATTACAAACTTAGGATGTTCTTATGACGTCAGTGGCCACTTAACTCAGCTGATCACAGGTCATAAGCCCTGTAAACGCATATATAATTCACATTCGTTCCCAGAGATTTTCTGTCTCTGTTGAGATATCTATAAAGATTACAATATCTTTACCATCGACTAAAATATGTAAACAGTACACCGTGCACAGCAGAAAAATTGTTATAGAAAGAAGCTATCGCGTCCAAAAGTCACTCGATAAGCAAGCATGTTCAAGTTCATATCAAGTATGGAGTCCCTATTACTCTCAAACATCGAACTACTGGAAAAAGTCCAAGGCTCAAGAACTTTCATCGTTGGAGGAATGGCGGTAAAGAGGAGATTTGATTAAAACTTACAAGATACTAAATGATTACTACGACTGCCCCTTGCACGAGATGTATCAATTAAATCCTTACACCAACGTTCGCAACTGGAAGCTCTCCCAATTCCACCTCAACCCCAAGAAAAACTTCCTTCCCAGTAGGGTGGTTTCAGCCTGGAACAAATTGCCAAAAAGTCTAGTTGCCCACTCCACTACGGTAAACTAGTTAAAAAACCGTTTAGATGCAGAAGGCAGACAAGAAGCAGTGCAAAAGATATAGGCTCACCAGCAAAAGCTGCCTTCCTATAATAATTATAATAATATCCGATATTTAGTTTGTCATTCTGAGAATAATAACATGCAGCATATGTTAAGTACCTACGATAATATTTTCTTAAGTAATCAATCAAAGCCTTAACCAGCGCTGTACACTGTTTTACAGTTCACTTTAATTCTACTTGAGGGTCATTGGTTCAATTCGTGAATTGAATTCTCAAAGTTCAATGTTTTTCTATATAAATTGTCTGAAAAAAGGTGATGGATGATCTATCAATACTTTCGTTTAATTGATTTTTAAAATACAATAATAATTTAAGTCTGCAAAATCATATCATCATCATCATCATTCATTTAATTGTTTTTTTTTACAGTTTCGATAGTTTTAAATAAATATTATACAAAATGCATCTAAAGGCAATAATTTGTTATATTTGATAACTCATAAAATTTATATGATAATACTTCCGATCATGCAAATTATATATTTTTTATTTGATTTTGAATCACGGATATCATTAAAATATATTCACAAAAAAATATACATACGAAATACATATTTTATTTATTGGAAACACAGTGTGTAGGTTTATGAGGTAATTTTTGATCAAATTAAGGTACGTACCTACTTCATTCAAAAATAAAACTTGTTTAAGTATAAAACATTTAAGTATTTTTAGTAAATTTAAAGTTCTTAATTTTACAAATTTTGTATTTTTAAAAGTAATACAGAAATTAAAATATATTAGTAATCTAAAAAAAATACAAATGTGTTACACCTTTAAAGTTGAAAAACCTGTTTTCAAGCAGCGAAATTTATAAAAAAATGTTTTACATCGGAATGTTAATATCAAGTTTTATTCTTGTTGTGCATATTATTCGTAATAAAATTATATATTTTTTTTAACGTGCATCGTAACAAGAAACGGGGTCTAATTTTGTGCGTGGGCGAATGCTCTTAACATCTCCAGGTAACATTTCAAACATCTCAGAGTGTTTTGGGCTCTCGAGAAGTCTTTGACCGTCCAAGTGGGTTTCGTTATTTACTTGTGTGACGCGTTGATGTCTCCGACGAACATTTCGGTTTGGGAGCAGATCAACCGATTGACAGTTACTCGTTAGATAAATCTATGGGCGATGTATTGATATTCAGAATCGTACTTTCTAAATACACGCATACAAATTGGTACCTCATGTTTACATTGTACATTGTATGTTATGAGTGTGTGCCTGCAATGTGTCGTTTTGAACAAACGTTCACAAAATATGAATACATAATATGCTTATTCAGATATAATACGCATGGATTTGAGATCATTGCTCATTGGGATTTATTTTTGAATGTCTGAAATAATGGTCAGTAGATACCAAGGGTTGCTGTGTCCGTTGCCTCACCTCTGTGTTCCTTACAAAGTCAAACCACCGCACACCTAAAATTCTTCAAAGACACCTATTCTCAAAACTCAGAAGTCTGCTATCTTGGGCCCTGGAGGCGAAGGCGTTTCGGCTGGCTAGGCCATATACTACGTATGCCTCCCGAGAGTTTTAACCATGCTTGCCTATTTAACAAGGCATCAGGTTCTCGGCGTCCTGGTCGTCCACTGTTGACAATTCGTCGGCAGTCTTGACTTGAGTGGACTTGACTTGGGAGGATGCACGGGAGCTGGCGGCCGATCGCTTGGCCTGGAGGCAGTTTGTGGATTCCATATGCTCCACACAGGGAGCGGATATGGTATGATGATGAAATAATAGTAAATCTTGATATAATAAGGAAATTTTCAGTTGTGATTTCCATAAAGGTATTTTAAGTATTCAACAAATTGTCTTGTAGAAATGTTATATTTCTGAAATCATATATTTTTAAAAGTTTATACATGTTGTTTTATAATGAACTTTATCGTTATTTAGGATCTCCTTCCTGATTTATTATACTTTTAGCAAAATATTATTCATAATTATTTCGTACTAAGCATTTATTTACCTATTTATTTTTGTTTTAATTTTAAGCACACGGAGCTTTGTAGGTATAATAAAATTTCAAATCAATATATTATGTATGTAATATTGCACCAATTAAGTGCACAGCACAACGTACAAAATAAATTTCTGATATCAGATATCAAGAGTAAGGAAACAAAATTTATTTCATTATAAATGAAATTAGAATCAGTTTTGGTGATATAGTGTATTATATCATGTAGAAGCCGGTTGTTTATTTAAGAAAAAAATATATAGAGAAACTATACTAATGCGAAACAGCTGTCACATAATACATTCACCATCTAACTGACCATAATATTAGGTATTTCAGCTACTGCTTCTTTTTAGGATTTAATACTCAATAAATTTTTCCAAAGAACGTTCTGCTTTCGGTTGGATTATTTATGCCGGCTATGATATAAAATAATAGGTAGCACACAAGTTCTAGTGTAAAGCCATTCATGAAAGCACCAAGTATTAGCCATCCGTATTGAGATAAGTCTCGATAGTCAGATATGGGCGGGAAACTGAGCCACGAATGTTGCCACGTTCATGGCCGTTGGTCGTCTGCAAACAAATATGGCGGCGGTAGCCATGGCAACGCTGCAAATACTCGCCTCGCATCCACACATCGGCCGAGATGCGGTATCTCGGAATATGCAGACACAGAGATACAATTCACAAGTTTATAAAATTATTACATCTTTAAAAAAATAAAAAAATACATTATTTGCTCGAATAATAACATAAAAGAGAATAACTTTAACTAAACTAAACAACATTTTAAGTGAAATTAACTGGTAAAAGTTATAAGCATAAAAAAATGAAGAGTCATCTTCAGGCGTTTCCTAGTAAGTGATGTAATTCGGTAAGAATCTCACTTGCAATCATAAAGGTTTCTGCTAAAATGCTTAGCAATTTTCTCAATGGATCACAGAGAGTGTTCACATTTGAAGCGTTGCGCCATTTCACTGTATATATACAAGTTCTGATAATTGGCAGATATGTATATCAAATACGAGGTGAAATGGGGAATGTTGTAATACATCAAGTGGCCACTTAACCCAGCCAATGACAGGTCATAAGCCCTATAAACGCCAAGATATCGATATTCCCTTCCAAACTTCTCACTCTGTTGAGATGTCAAATTAAACTAAACTATTTAACATTCATATTTCATGTGTGATACCTTGGACTGGTACTGAAGCGTAAGGTCATCCTACCTTAATGTAATAAAATGACCATGAGACACTGCACTTGGTGTACCAATGCAGTGCCCTATGCACCACTGGGTGCGGATAAGAAAAAGGAGTACTAAAATATTTAAAAGCCTTTTAAAAATAGTCAATTAGTTCTTAGCATACCTAATATAATGATATTCCAAAATTTTTTTGCACACCTGTAATATTTCATAGCTTTCTAACTTAATTAAATACGGAATTTATGTTTTCAGCAATATTTAATTAATTTTTTATCATGATGCTTATAATTTTCTTCATCAGGATAAAACAAAAATTAAATATTCCCAAAAAAAATAATTTCGCACTTAAGTAAGAAAGCTACGAAATTTTACAGGTGTTCAAAAAAAGTAGGTATGCTAAGAACTAATCGATAATTTCAATAATTTACTTTTAATTAAAGGTATTTAAAAAGTTTAGTTCAAGTTATTCTCTTTTATATTAAAATAGAATTGGCGGCCTCCGTAGCGTAATGGTTAAGACGCTGGACTCACGATACGGAGGTTCCGGGTTCGATTCCCGGTGAGAACTCAAAAAATCTAAAGTGATTTTTCTCAAGCCTGGGTGTTTGTGACGTTGTTCCCCTCTGTAATTGGGCCTCCTGGCCTGTTGAGGTGGTTAAAAAAAAAAAAAAAAAAAAAAAATATATATACGAGTATATATATTATTCATGCAATCTACAATACTTGTCGTACTGATGCAGTGCCCTATGCACCATTGGATGCGGATAAGAGAAAGAAGTAGTAGTTGTTGTATATACGTGGAGTAACAAAACTTGTAGTAAAACCCGAAAACAGGTGAATCTACATCATATTTGGAGTCGAATGTGAAACGTAAGTTTTGAATCTGAGCTGAAAAAAAATTTTTTTTTCCTGTCATAAAAGCTTTCATTAGTACCGCAGATTAAGTAAAATTGCACAAATTCATATTCTAATACTGTTTTTTATTTATTTTTATTTATTGATAGTATTAATTTGACTAAATATTTGATAATAATTTGCATAAATTGATTGAAAAAAAATCAAATTGGTACTCAATCAAATTTAAAAAAAATCGGCTCCAAATATTATGTAGATTTACTGTTTTCCCGCTTGTACGTCGAGTTTTGATACACCATTTATAATAATAATATTAATTACAAATACTTTGGGTTCCGATACATTAAGATTTATTACCAAACTATACCCGAATACCTACACCCCTAATCTACGAACATTAAAAAATAACTGTAGGTTTGCTTTCATGGTCTTCAATCGCCACTTTATGATTTGTTTATCTTATTTTTTTAAGGCACTAAGAGTTATACGACCCCGTGTCAATTGTACACACGCTGATGGCAAATATTGATAATATTTGAGACTAAAGTAGAGGTATGTTCCTCTCCGTGGACAGGTGACGGGACCACCGCATAGCTCCTTATATTTATATCTGATTCCCCAGGTTTATTTTCTCTTTTTTAAATTATTAAGCCACCTTCTCGTGATTCTGATTTATTTATTCTGTAGGTATTCAAAAGATTAAATGAGTGGAACAAATTTAAATTTATTAACAGCAAACGTAATTCTGTGTGTATTGGTTTGTTATTTGATAAGCTTTACATAAGTATTGAAGCAAAATTAAAGTTTTAAAACCTTAAACGTAAAATCGGCGAATTGCCATTATTGTAGCCGGCACTTATATTACAATTGACTTGTTTTTGATGCTAGAAAAATTCACAAATCTTTGAAAATCAGTAATTTAATGATAACTCTAAATGTTCTAAAAGTATTTGAATTTAAATAAAAATAATCCGATTTATTTTTATCGTTTTATATCGTCGTTTTATTTATTTATTTATGTTTGCAATGATAATGATTGTCCACTTGATAGCATCAGAATATTTACGTATGGTAAAATATTAATATATTGATGAACAATATATAGTGTAATAATGTAAAATGTACTGTTTACTAAATAAACAAATAATGAAAAAAGAGTACGGTAATAAATACAGTTTTTTTCCACAGACAAACGTTACGAATATCTTTGTATTTAAAAAACATTATCAACAGAAAATTTATGGATACCAACAAACATGTCAAAAATAAAAATCAAAATGCGAAATAAATAAATAGCACCTTTTGAATATTTTTTGAATACTCTAAGCACTTTTACGATAGGTCGAAAATTTATATTTATTATCTAAAACCCAATAAATTTTATTATTCACATGGTAGCGAAGATTTTCCTTGGAATAAATATTGTGTAATTTATTCAAATTTCGTTGATTCGATGACCCTAACATACAAAACATTGGCATAATAAAAATTCTCTTACATAATATATTTGTGCATATATACCTAAAGGTATGTATTAAACAACATATAGCATGTATAGAATGGCTAAAATCATTCGAACATAAGTGAAAATTTTCATGAATGAAATACCTAGTCAGAAAAAAACAGTGTTTATAAAGATAGGGTTCATATTATGATAAAAACAGTTATTTTTTAAATTAATAATAAGTTGGAAAAAAAAAACATTTTTCTAAATGATCAAGTTAGTTACGTTTGATTCCGGTACAAATTTAAGATACTAATATTTTACATACATTTTTCACAAGTCGAGATAAGTACCTAAAATAAAAACCTATATTCCTATGACGCCATCGCCTCGGTATGGAAACATTCTTAATTAAAATTTCGTCACAGTCCTGTTTAGCATTTTTAATCACACGGTGTTAATTAAGGCTTTTAATTTTCAAGTATTAACTATCAATAAGATATTCTCAATCAACATTTTTCTTGGAATGAATAATGAAATTTAAAAAAAGTAACCCAGTACTGGAGCTTTTAAAAATAAAATTTATTGGTGTTTGAATCCAAAATATTTATTGTGCAATAATTTAAAAATTGTTGTTGCACGGTGACAATTCGTCGGCAGTTTGCGTCAGAGCTGCGGGACGTGGACTTGACTTGGGAGGATGCGCGGGAGCTGGGCGGCCGACCGCTTGGCCTGGAGGCAGTTTGTGGACTCCATATGCTCCAAATAGGGGCGGATATGCGATCTTTGATCTGTGATTCGAAAATAAATGTCGTGTTAAAATACTGTTTGTAGAAAATGTGATTATTTATTTGTGTTTTTTTAATGTTTGAGTAATAATGAGGTCATGCCAAGTCACGACACAATAATATTATGTGAGCTGCATATTAAAATGTTTAAAAAATACAATTAATTTATGAGGATTCACTTGCATTATACCTTCTTAACTTGTCTTTATTCTGACCAGGGCACTGCATTGTGCATACCAAATGCAGTATATCTGGATCATTTTAGAGGTAATCAAGGATCAGTCTGAAAATACATCATTACTTTGTTAAAAATACTAAATATTTACTGAAAAAAGCGTAATAATTTTTAAAGTTTTTTTTAAATTAAATATT
This sequence comes from Micrasema minimum, assembly GCA_022494985.1. Lineage (NCBI taxonomy): Eukaryota > Metazoa > Arthropoda > Insecta > Trichoptera > Brachycentridae > Micrasema > Micrasema minimum. The sequence goes on along the minus strand of JAGVSP010000398.1, from coordinate 38,841 downwards.
TTTTTTAGAAAAGAAACATTTTTGTTCTTACGATAAACTCAAATATTTACATTTTGGAGCTGCTTTCATATAGTTGGAAACAACTGTGCCAGAAAGCAGGAAACAAGTTGTGGTGGAGTGCTGAAGTTATTTTAATAAATAACTTTAATTAGAAAAGCCAGCTCATGTAAAATATAACCAGATGTGTATTTAATTGCTATTGAGTGACATTTTCAGTCAAAGTCATTCAAAACAATGAATTAAAAGAAACTTTTAAAAGGTTTGATCCTAACCAAGGCAGTAGATAAACGTATCTACTACTAGGTACACGATTCTATTTTTATAACCACAAGCTGCGTCATTGAGGGATCCATCCCACCTCCACCCGCGACTGTTATAGAGTCCTTGGGGACTCTCTGTCACTCACGCAATTTTATGCAGGACTTTAAATTTTTGTTGTTGCAAATGCATAAGCAAATTGCAGGGCCAAAGTTTCCAAGTGAAGTTAAGTCAAGAGGGCGACAGCATCGATCAAAAGAAGTCAAAAGAAAATCATGATGCCGCCACCCTTACGATCCCTCAGTGTCTCCATATTGAAAGCGCAGTCCTATGTCTCAGTGGAAGGTAAAATGTTAGCATTGTGTGATGAGAATGTACCTACAAGCCGCGGAATTTTCCGGTATAGCGCTTCTAATTGCAACGATAAAATTTCCGTGAAAGATTAAAGACATTTTTGTAAATTTTTTCGTCACACCGTATGTATTTTTTCACTCATTTGGTGTGACAAAGTACATATAAATTCAATACAATAAATTATAATATACACCCAATTATATTTATTATTACGTGTTAAAATTGGCAAACATCAGCTAAAAGTTCATATGTTTAGATGGGTGTTATGTAAGCATATTAAGCATTGCTTTTGAAACCATGCATGTTTCATGAGTTTATTTAATATTTTTTAGTAACTTTTAACTCTGAGAAATAGTTATGGTATCAGTTTTAGCAAAAAAATTACGCCTACGTTTAAACGAGGCCTAAGGTTGTCTTTATTCAACTATGCTAGGTAGGTACTTTATGCTAATTAAAGTAAAAATATCGAACATTTTATTGTTTCTTTTTTAAGCACCTCAACAGGCCAGGGGACCCATTAACCCACCACAAATACCCAGGATTGGGAAAAATATTTTTTTACACCGCAAATCGAACCCGGAACCTCCGTGTCATGAGTCCAGCGTCAGCGCTTTAGCCATTATGCTACGGAGGCCCCCAGAATAGTCGTATTCGTAGAAAAAAATTGTAGCTATGGTTACTAATATTGTATAATAAGGTTCGCTTTAAATTTGTTGAGTTCGCTTTGTGTTATGCGAATGCTACAACGTTTGCATAGAATTTCAAAGGTCAAGGAACCTACTGACAATTCATTAATTATTATTACATTCTTAGTTTCATCTTGTTGTTGACATTATCCGTATTTTAAGTATTATTATATAATTACAATGTATGGTTTACCTAAATAATAATAAATAAATAATCATCATCATCTCAGCCCGTTGCGGTCCACTGCTGGACATAGGCCTCCCCCTGCCGTCTCCACTCTTCCGATCCTGCGCCGTCCCCATCCACTGTCTTCCAGCAGAGTTCCTGATCTCATCTTCCCCATCTCATCGGTGGACGTCCTTGAGGCCTATGGTTCCTCGGTCTCCACACCAGAACGCGTTTCGTCCATCTGTCGTCCGTCATTCTGGCTATCTGACCGGGCCATTTCCACTTCAACCAAGCAATTCGCTGCACCACATCGCAGACCTTTGGTTGGCGTCGGATCCAATCGTTCCTTTTTCGGTCTCTTAATTTTATTCCAAGCATAATCCTCTCCATGCTCCTCTGTGCAACTTGCAACTTATGGGAGATTTGATGATGATTTTGTGACCAAGATAAACATAGTTGTCGACTTTTTCTACAGGTAGAATTTTTCCATCCGTGTTGACGTTTGTCATCAATTTCGTCTTGGCTACATTCATCTTGAGTCCAATTTTGGCCGATTCTACCTTTAGGTCTTCAATCATGCCAGTCATCTCATCAAAGCTCTCGGATATAAGGACAATATCATCTGCGAATCTCAGGTGGTGAAGTCGCTCCCCATCGATATTCAGACCTTTTTGTTCCCAATCTAGGCTACTAAATAAATAATAATATGTACGATACTAAGATAAAATACGCTGCAATAGCGTTTAATGCTTTGGATTAGACTTATTCCCTCAATCACTAGAGTGACATAAATATGTAGATACCTTAGCAACTCTCAAAACAGAAGTATGTTCTATAGATTTTTAGATCTATGAACAAATTCAACTGACAAGTAAATTGTATATTTATCAGAAAATACCAGCAGTCGTTATTAAATGAACAACGAAATAGTTTTCATGTCCCTTGATTGGCAGTATACATTTCTAAGTTTTGAAATAATCTAGTTCGAAACCAAGTCGTAATTTTAATTTTTTACGAGAAAATGTAATGTTATAGTTACTGCGGAAGCGGATGAATAAATTACTATTTATCTGTGTACAAAATAGATTCGTATCTATCTCAGTACCTACCACAGCCTCCGTAGTTATACTTGTATGTCTAATACTTCTATACAGTCGTACGTATACAGTCGAACATCAAACTTCAATTAACATCAAGTCATAATTCTAAGAAACTATACCTCTTGCCTTTCTGGGAATCAGACTATGCATGTCTATAGCATTGATACTACCGATCTTATTTATTTATTTATATTTTTATGTTATACACACACTGCTATGGTTGGTACAATGAACTAAAAAAATTTGGTAACATATACAACATAACACCAATTACGTGGACAACACAATGTACAAGACAAATTTCTGAAGACGTGAAGTGAGCAAACAGTGGTTATGTTATGTCATGTGTATGTGTGTTGTTGTATGTGTGTGGAGTGTGGTGTATGTGTTGGGAAATCTGAATATTTAAACGCAGGAGACGATAAGTAAAGAGAAAGAGGATACCGCCGTCCTGGCAGACCGTCGATGACCATCCTACGGATGTATATGGCGGAGCTGATGGATGCGGGCCTGACGTGGGAGGAGGCGAGAGAGCTAGCTGGTGACAGGGTCTGCTGGAGGGATCTAGTGATGTCCACATGCTCCACATAGAAGCAAACGTGGCGAAAAAAGAAGAATAAGAAGACGATAAGTAGGTTATAATAAGTTATAATAAGTTTGCGCTACTCAGCCTCCGCTCATAGCAGAGAGCCGAGTCGCTAAACGGATCCAAGTCGTGAGTCCCCTCAAACTTTGAAAAACAAGTAACTGCAAAAAACTGCAGTAAAAATTGAATTTTAAAAATGTAGCTGCAGTATTCACAATAGCATATAATTTTCATTTGTGATACCTTAGACGTGCGCTTAAGTGTAGGACTAATCATCTTGACATGCTATATGTTTATGAATTCAAATAAAAGACGTTAAATACCATCCCATATATCTTGACACCTATCCCAGTACGAAGATATACCGAGAAAGATGGCTTTCGTATAGTTCTTTTAAAATTCACCGTTGTTTCAATCACATATAAAAGATTTGACCATCATGTATAGTGCACGTGTGGGTGTGTGTAGTGTCTACATAGTCTTCATGTGTGTTAGGTTATTGCCGAATGATGTATGCTTCCTACATTATACCTAGTGTATGCCTGTGCCTAGTTCTGTTAGCTTAAAATAAGATGGGCCTAAAAATTTTTTTTTTAAATTCACTTGGTCACTCGGTCATAAATGACCATTTAATACATTCAAATGATCATTCAGAAAAAGAGCTGCAAATTAGATATGTTTTTTTTCCCAATGATAAGATAAATTGTTTAGATTTTCAGACGAAAATAAACCTCTGTGATATTTGGCTCCTTCACAGGTAGATTATTTATAGCTATTTTCCAATAACCATTGTATTACCACTCCAACAAAAAAATATCACTCTATTTTTAAAACTAAAAGCTTGACAAAAATATTTTGTCAGTGAATCATTATTTTTTCTGTTTCTCTTAATCAAAATCTTAGTCACCATTGCGAATTAAATTATTTAAATATCAATTTGACATCTCAACAGAGACGAGAAATTTGGAAGGGAATATGGATATCTAGGCGTTTACAGGGCTTATGACCTGTCATTGGCTGGGTTAAGTGGCCACTTGATGTATTACAACATTCCCCATTTCACCTAGTATTTTGATATCCACATCTGCCATTACACAGTAAAATGGCACGACGCTTCATCACACATCTGTCATCCAATTGAGAAAATTGTAAAATGAAACGATTGCGCTTAAATACATTTGACACACACACATGTCATCCATTGAGAAAATTGCTAAGCATTTTGAGCATCCAAAAAATTGCTAAGCATTTTAGCAGAAACCTTTATGATTGCATGTGAGATTTGTCTACAAGTCTTGGACACACTCAAAATGTTGTTTAATTTAAATATCATTTAATTTGTACATTTATTTATAAAACATGTTTTTTCACGAGTCGTACTGAAGCTGCAGTTGTCAGACTTACATAGCCCGTAGTATTCGTGAGCAGGTGGATTTTTAACCAATTATATAACAACCGACCAAACAAACCGATGTTCTAGAATGTAAACAAATGACATCATGGACTTTGTTTGATGAGGAGACTGTGTGATCTGCGTCAACTGACAGAAAAGGTGATGGTTGGGTCACATTATTGCTTGCGCCTAAATGTCTACCGAAACAGTCTTTCGAGAGTAAAATGGAAGCAATTAAGACTTTATAAAGACTTTACTTGTAGGTTCATAAATCAGTAAAAGGTTTTATTTATTTATTTATTCATTATAAACGCCTGTACAGGCTTTTCATAAAAAGAGAATACAAAAATATTAGCAAATACATAAAAATGAAAAATATATATAATACATAATATGCCATAAATACACAACAATGAATAATGAATTTATAATGAATAAATAAATAAATAAATAAATTATTGACAGATATGGATATTAAATACTAGACGGTTGTCTGTAAAGTCGGTTTACGGACGATACTTTTACGTGATAACGTCATAAGAAAACATTAATGAAAAATAGCATACTTTTATGAATTGAATTGAATTATTATTACTAAATTATCATTATTTTGTATAATACAAAGCAGGAGTTAATTAATTGAAAATTATTTTTTTTTCCTTAAATTATTTTTTTCTTGTTTTTTCTTCCTGTGTGCTGCTGCTGTCTCTCCCTTCTACTCGGACGCATCGGCCGATGGAGTTGAAGAGAGATAGATGCGTCACAAACCGAACGCTTAGGCCGATCGTGCCTCTCTGTCGCTTGTTCCGCGCTCTCGCTTGCCCACTCGGCTCAGGCGGAACGTGACAATGAGTCATGATCTTTCGTGTGTGCAGCCGGCGTTCATCGATTTATTAGACGTTATCACGTCAAAAACTGAAATTTAAAATTTAAAAAATCATTAATATGACAACATTACTACTTATTATCAATCTATTTTTAATTTTATCCCTTGATAAAAACAACACACGTTGTTTAGAAACCGGTGGAAGAAAATAATTAAACTTTTATACGAAGTGTTTTATTTATTTATTTTGATATATACGGTACTATTGTACCTTTTACATAAATATGTATAAAAAAACACATCAATTTAACAAGTTGTTATAAACTACTTACATAGAAAAATGTTAAAAGAAGTTAAATTTAAAGAAAAAATGTCAAATTTAAGTACCTACTCGTAATTTAGTGTGTATGAAGTTTAATATGCTAGAATATTTAAGGTCCAGATTGCCAAAGAGCGGAGTATCGACAGTTCTGTTACATAATGCATTATGTATGTTTAAGTAAATTACAGATAAGTAATTTACAAAATACATTTTAAGATGGTAGTGCCTGATATAAGCCGGTGAGAATTTAAAGTAAGTTCTCATACAACACACTTGTCAAAATATAAACCCCCTACGTCACGTTTCCTGCGGACCGTTCGCGTTCGTTAGCTGCATGGTAATCTCGGTGCCAGCAGTTGATTGAGAATCTGCCATACATCACGCAACAGGACAGAAGATATGGAATGCTATAATAATTATTTATGGTAGCGGCCCACAGCGGAGGTCGTAAACATGTTCTTATCTCACACCTGAGAAACCAATCTCGCAGTGTGCCTCTAATCTCGGATTATGTGAGTTAATAAAGTAAACATATTCAAATTGCTAAATTCTATCGGCAACTAATAGATGGAGTGTAGGTACTTGTCTTCTGCTTTGCTGCGTCAAGCTTAAAACACAGTAAAAGCAAAATTCGGTTTGTAGTCAGAGGGACCGTGTTGGTTAATTTCCTTGTGTTTTCAATATCATGGGCGCTCTTATGTGAGGTAATAAAGTAAACATATTCAAATTGCTAAATTCTATCGGCAACTAATATATGAAATGTGGGTACTTGTCTTCTGCTTTGCCGCGTCAAGCTTAAAACACAGTAAAAGCAAAATTTGGTTTGTAGTCAGAGGGACCGTGTTGGTTTATTTCCTTGTGTTTTCAATATCATGGGCGCTCTTATGTGAGCTAATAAAGTAAACATATTCAAATTGCTAAATTCTATCGGCAACTAATAGACGGAACGTAAAAGTACGTACCTAAGTACTTTTCTTTGGCTTTGCCGCGTCAAGCTTAAAACAAAGTAAAAGCACAATTAGTTTTTTGTAGTCATAGGGACTATGTTAGCTCAATTCGTGGTGCTGGGCGTATTTAAATTTATACATTTTATAGGCAACTAATACAACTAGTGTAAATAAGTACTTTATCACAATACATCCAGGCGTGATATAAATAACTTTTGAATTTAGTGCTCTTACCGGGAATCAAACCCGGAATCTCCGCAGTACGAGTTCAGCGTCTCAATCCTAAGCCACGGCCATTGCTACACGGGTGGATGATGGAGTACAAACTTATATTTAAAAATGTTGTCGCTAACTTCGACGCACACTACATCAAATTGTTTTACCAGTTAAAGGTTTTAGCAGCAAGGTGTAATCGATTGTACGTTCAATTAGAGATAGAAAGGCTTAGTCATTGATGTACTTTTTTATTACGAGGTTTGTTTTGCTTATACGGGTGGGTGGTTTTTAGGCGTTTGGAGACCGTATAAGTCGCCATTGGTTTTTTAAAAGCCGTGGGCGTAACTACGCGACGCTTCGGAAATAAATTTATTGGTATCTTGGTAGGTATTTCCCGCCTTTTTAGTTATCAGTAAAACGTCGCAGCGTTAGGTAAGAATCTGACGTTTGAACGCAACCATAGATAAAGCAGGCACAATCGGAAAATTTTCCCGTCAAAAGTTTACCGTTTTGCTAAGACGTCACATTCGATAAAAGGGTTACATTAATATGCCTATATTTTGAGAGCAGTATATTTTTTGGTTGCAGACAGATATAACCTCTAGGACCTCTAGGTATATTATGTCTTTAATCAAATTCCCATATCCCGTCAACATTACATTTATTCTTTACATCCTCAATCCCGAAACTATCCTCCATATAGGAAAGTTCCATTTTGAGAATGGCGTAAATATTTAAATGGTGTATAATTTCATGTTATTTTATTCGGCATGTGATTTTCATATTAATGTTTCGTGTGTGATACCATGGACTGGTAATTAAGTGTATGGCTGATCATCTCACCTTCGTGTAATAAAATGATAAAGAATCAGTACACTTGGTGTACCGAGGCAATGCCCAATGCACCATTGGGTGCGGATAAGGGAAAGTACAAGTAGTATGTATCATCCTTCTTAAGATGTTTTGCCTGATAAAAAAAGTACCTACCTACATACTTAATGGTAAAAAATGTTTTAGATAAAACATTTATTTGACTAGTTCAGATGTCAATTCCAGAAAGTAAATGCATGGAAGACAAATCTGAAATTTGTAGCCAGATCAGTAATAAATTATAATGTTTTCGTTTTACAAGTGCTGAAGGATTAGTTCTCCCTAAATATAATAACAAGTATGGTAAGAGAACACTTCAGTACAGTATACCAAAAATCTGTAACATGCTACCAACAAGAATTCAAAAAATATTAATTTTTCAAGCTTAAAAGAGAGACGCGTGCAAGTGGTTGCTAGTGCGCGATGTATTATATTGAGTTTAGAATTGCATTTTTATTTTTAGTTTTTAACATGTATTTATGCACCTACCGACGAGTTGCAGTAGGCAACTCAGTAGGACATGTATTGTTATCTTTTATATATACTATATTGAAATAAATAAGATAAAAAATGTTATGGATAATTTAAATAGCATCGTTTTCGTATAAATATACCTCAAGGGCGCTTAGGTAGTTCTCACCTTTTACGTCAGTCAATGTATAAGCTTCGAGTTAAAATATGGATTAAATATTGTTTGATTGACACGGGAAGTGTCATATTAATATCTAAGTTGTTTTTTTTGGCTTTCAATGGAAATAAGAATTATACGTATATTTAATCAATTTACAAGCTGTTATTTATTTATTTAACCACCTCAACAGGCCAGGAGGCTCAATTACAGAAGGGGACCAACGTCGCAAACACCCAGGCTTAATATTTTTGTTCTCATCGGGAATCGAATTTTTATATAAAAAATATGACAAAACGGTTAAATAAATTTGTTAATTAAAAGCAAATTTATCAATTATTAATAATTTATATTGTTATTATTTTTTCCGTCTCGTGGTGTAGTGGTTAGCGCGTTGTGCTACCATGCATGAGATCGCGGGTTCGATTTCCCATAGGGGGTCAACATAAAAATATTTATTTACATGTGATTTAACATATTAATATTTAAGTTTTATACCTTGGACTGGTACTGAAGCGTATGAACGATCATCTTACTTTCACGTAATAAATTGATCAAGATACACTGCACTTGGTGTACTGATGCAGTGCCCTATGCACCCTTGGGTGCGGATAAGGGAAAGTAGAAGTAGTAGTCGTATTTGTATTATTATTAATTAATAAAGGGATAATACTGATGGGCTTATGATTTTTTAATGCAAAAAATCCTTCATAATGATGATAGTTTCTGGTAATATATTATTAATATACACTGAGTTTGATATACCAATGTAGTGCCCTAAGCACCATAGGTGAAAATAAGGAAAAATATTAGTAGTGTGTTTTTTTTTACATTAAAAAAAAAATATATATTATTTTTATGATTGAAATTTTTTTATATCCCAAAGTATTTCGATTTTTGGGTGCAACAGTTTTACTTCACTCTTTTGTGTTCGATACTGTCTCGAGCTTTCTTCGTGAGTAGGAAGAATATTTGGTAGGTGCCGCAGTCTGCCTGTAAATACCTATGCGCGTGCCTACCTAATATGACGCCCACACAAATGTCATTCTCCGTCTAACAAAGGTACATAAATGTCATTTGTAATTTAAATAATAACAACTCGGATACGTCAGATATACAAAAGAATATAATAACTTTCTTTCAACAGTGATTCTGTTACTTTGAGAAATAATAAAAAATTTATAACAATTTCTTTTGGCGCGCCTGTCACTTATTTATGAGCATATGGATTCTTCAAGTTATCTCCTAGCTAAGCCATCGGCCGTCAGTTCCCGCGCGTCTTCTGACTTAAAAGTTAGGTCCACGTCCTGTAGTTCTAACGTAAATTGTAGTTCTAGTTTAATTAATTGAATTCCTTCCTGGACGACCGGCAAAAAGATGAAGTGACAGTTGGGAGTCGATATCCCAAGAAATAGAGAATAATTAATTTAATGTAAATGGATGCTCCCACTGTAGATACACGTATCCCGAGTGACATGTACATATCGACAAGTACCTAGCTAACCTGGATGTCCTTAGTAGGTAATTTAGTCTGCTTTTAGCTATGAGAGCTTACACATCATAACATAAATACGGACCACATCTTATTGTTTATTTTACATCTTTTATGGTATCTATTAGACTTCAGTTGTAAAGCATTAAAGCGTCCTTGAAGTGATATTTCATATAAAACGGCGCTACATAAATTGGCTAATTTATTAGTCTTCTTCTCTTCTTTTCCCCACGTTCGCTCCTATGTGGAGCATGTGGACATCACTAGATCCCTCCAGGAACCCCTGTTACCAGCCAGCTCTCTCGCCTCCTCCCACTTCAGGCCCGTATCCATCAGCTCCGCCGAATACATTCGTAGGATGGTCATCGACGATCTGCCAGGACGGTGGGATCCTGCAGGCGTAGAGAAGAGGCAGCTCGGGTTTAGGCATTTTTTGAGTAAATTTTGTTATTTATAATGTTTTTAGCAGTATTTTTTTCTATAAAACGAATAAATGTCTTACGTTACAATTTTTAAGTACGAATATTTTTTTTCACATTTTAAATTTTAACTTTTTATGATTGCCAAGTATTTACGTAGGTACTTTATTTCCGTGTTTTTAGACATTGAAATTGAATTTTATGGTTTAAGTTAAAAAATTTGAAAAAATTACATTTTTTTAATGCTGAATTGAAATAACAACTTTATCCTAAGAACTATGAATAATAAGGAAAACCAAGAATCCTTTCAAGGCCTTATTCACACAAAGTTACTTATTTGATTTAGTTTTATTTTATGGTGATTCATAAAAAGTTCCGAGAGTTGTTTTGAGCGAACAGAAATGCACATATTTAAAAATTTAATTATCGTATCAATAAAAGTTTTTAAAAAGAAAGGTGATTGAACTTTTGTGTGTTTTAAAATTTGTACTTATTTAAATTAAAAATGATTTATCTGGGGAAAAATTAACATTGTTGTAAGGACATAGGTAGTAAAAATATTATAACGTATATTAGAAAATACTTACATAGTCTTAGATAACGTGTGATGTGAGTGTGTAGTAATATATAATATATATAAATATAAATGTTATGTTAATTTTAGAGTGCATTTTATATGAGTATTTAATGTACACTATTTAAAGAAGAAAAAAATGTAAAATATTATACCAGATATCTATTAAGAATGTAATAGAAAGCGTTAAGTTACTTTTTGAACCAGTATATTTCTAATTTCTGATTGATTTATTTAAGTCATGCCTTTCGAGCAATTCATTGCTGTTATCAATTTAGCATTCAACATGTTAAATTGAGAAATAATTCCATTATCTGTGCAATTCTACAACAGTAGATACTCGTATCGTTTCTTACTTCACAAGCTCACACACAATACACATTTAAAGCATTATTATCCGATTTAATGTTTATATAGGATGTTTTACTTCATGTCGATGTTGTCCGCCGTGGTGTAGCGGTAGCGCATTGTGCTGCCATGCACGAGGTCGCGGGTTCGATTCCCGATGGTTATCTTGGTTATATAATGGTTATAATGGCTATATTATGGAAATATTTATTTGAATGTGTTTCACACATTAAAAATATTTCATATGTGATACCTAGGACTGACGCTGAAGCGTAAGACTGATCATCTTGCCTTCATGCAACCAATTATTAAGATTCGCTGCGCTTGCCAGTCCTGATTAAATAATGCACTAAGTTTAATAGTTTTTAGGTATATATGGGTATTTTCTTAAATATTTTAAATTAGATATCACTTTCAAATATTTAAATAAAGCCCACTTTATATGGCGCAGTTTACTACACAGTTTTCCGTGCAGTCTGAAAACGGTCCCGTATAAAGCTAAAACTGCATGAAAAACTGTGTGCTAGTGTCAGATTTAAGCTGACATGACAGTCAATGTTTTTTATGTAAACGTTTAAGTAGGCATTGGTTTATTGTATGCTTTTATTAAATACGTAAAAAACCAATAACATATTTACATTATTAGCTAAATATACAATTTCCTGAGAGCAAACATACGATAATAACTTACAATCGCGTTTTTTAAAAATACACATATTTAGGGTGTCTTTTGACAGAAGTTTGACAGACTGCACAGTTTTCTGAACAAGAAACTGTGTAGTTTTCTGAACAAGAAACTGTCCCATATAAAGCGGGTATAAGGTATCTCCGATTTGAATACAATACATTCAGAGTATTACACCCTGTATTGCGTTACTTCGATTGGGCTTTATCAATCAAATAAGTTACTGCTTTGTTCCTCAATAATAAATCCCATGAAACCTGTAATACAAATTTAAAAAAATACGACAAACTGACCCCTTGCAATAAACTTCAATATCATTATTTCAATCTGACTATTTCCAACTGAAAATAAAGCATTTATATTGCAACCAACACGGACTATTGATAAGACATGCCATCTCGTTTGCTCTCAAACGGAGATATTTACGAGGAAGTGAGATACAAACACAAAATCGAATTTGACAATCCGCAGTTCATTAGGGACTTAGATAAGCGTTCTTAGTTCACGAAATAAAATAAATTATTGAACTGTTGATTTGTGAAATAATTGAACACGTTTAGGCGTAGTTGTTAAATCTCGTTCAGGGTTACCAAAACCAAAAGCGAATAAAATGCTAATAAAATTTGTGTCTACCGGTTTCGAAACGTAACCCGTCTCTTCGTCAGGACAAACACAACTAAACCAATGTGCAAGTATCGCTACACACCTTCACCATAGCAGATTCACAAAAATACAATATCGACATGCTGATTAAACACATGCTTTACAAAGCTTTGTCTGCCTCGTGGTGTAGCGGTAGCGCATTCAGCTGCCATGCATGAGGTCGCGGGTTCGATTCCCGACGGGGGTCAATATAAAAAAATATATATTTAAATGTGATATCACATAACAATATTTCAAATGTGATACCTGGACTGGCGCTTAAGCGTAAGACTGATCATCTTGCCTGCATGTAACAAATTATCAAGATTCACTGCACTTGGTGTACCAAAGCAGTGCCCTATGCACCATTGGGTGCGGATAAGGGAGAGTAGTAGTTACAAAGCTCCCATAAAGAGTTACTGATTTATTATTACGCTAATAGTTTATAGGATTAACAGTTGCTAAAGGAAGAAAGGGGGGGAGAAAGTAGGTTGACAATTACAATGTAATATTGAATAAAAGACCATAATGAAAAGTAACTTATTATATATATTTTTCAGAGCCTTTTTTATGCGAAAAATCGTGTTTAAATGCCCGATTGCAAGAAGCATGTTATTTATTTTTCTCAAGATCGTGATCAGAAACTAATACAAAAACAAATTAATGAATAGTATGGAAGACCCTTACGATGAAAGTGAAGAGCCTTATACATTAGATTTACATAACCTAAAGAAGCACCGCAGTCATCATTGAAAAAATATTTTTGCTATTTTTCAGACTCCAAAGAAAAATTTACCTTAAGTAGATGTGTTTTATAAAATTCAACGGTATAAAAATTGCATATTCAATCGAATATAACAATTTTAATTCATTAAATCCGGCTGCAATCCTGACCAGAGCTTAAAACCCTAACATCGTCATGCGTTTCTAAAAAAAATCCTCGTTAAATTTCAGGACGAATCCTGACGTGTGACAACCCTAATCTCGTTCCCTATAGTGTTAGCTTCGACGCCGTTAACTAAAGACTTATTGGCCGGGTATAGTTAAACGTACATTTGGTTTAAGTGTGAAATCTTACAAGATTTGCGTTCTTAGTTGTATCAGTTACATCAACAATGGCAACAACTCTATCAACTTACGTTCTAAGGTCGCTATCGGAATACTTTTCGTAATACTTTGTACTTTGGAGGCATTGTGGCATAATATAATGTATTTGACAGCTTACCGCAATGTTCAGAAATAAAAAAAAACTTTGAATTAAAACTACAACTGCGAATTGAACCAATACATATATTGAAATGTGAAACAATTTATTTTAAATTTTGGGTTTTATGCTTGCCTTACCGTTTGTCTCTTTTCGTTGCAAACTTTGGTCTCTAAGCTACTTTAATTGCAATATAATATTTACTGTAAAAATGAACCAGGCTAAAACCATACTGCTGATTAAAGTATGATTTACAACAACATAAATTAGATCATTTACGATCTGCAGTAATGTGAAATAAAAACGTTCTCGCTGTAACGGGTTTGTGACAGTGTTTTTTCACTTTCGAATCCTCGATATTAAGCGGCATAATAAAAACGTTGTCGAGTAACCACCCACGCTTATTGATTAAAACATACCACTTGTTGAACCATATTATACCTACTAAGGTGCGATGCATCACCATCTAGATTTTTTCATTTCAAAACATGATTCTTTATTTATTTACATTATGTTAAAATTACTACTACTACTACTTATTTCCTTATCCGCATCCAACGGTGCATAGGGCACTGCATTTGTATACCAAGTGCAGTGCCTATGTAGTGCTAACCAATATATGTGGAGAAGGGAAAGGAGGAGTTATAATAGTGTACTTTTTTGATGAAAGAACGGCTAAAAAATATATGATGTGACTGTCCCTGGATGTAGAAGTCGAGGAAGGCCGAGAAAGACATGGCATGATCAAGTAAAACAAGTGCTTGAAAAAGGGGCATGTAAGAAGTCGGAATAATCGACGTGCGTGCATGAGAAGATGTATGAATGTGGAGGATGCAAGAGAAGTATGCCAAGACAGAGTGGTGTGACGTTCTATCCTCTCTGCCTACCCCTTCGGGGAAATGGAGTGATGGTTAGTTAGTGTGTTAGTTACTTTTTTAACAAATAAAATAAAAAGTTTACTTTTAAAGTCAAATCGAGCTCAAAAATCTCCGAATAAAAAGACTTGTTTGTATGTATAAGTATTATTTAATTTAGGAAATTATATGATTATATGTTCTAGAGTTTGTTTGACTATGTGGATCAGTTGTTACAAATAATTTGTTCGATGTAAATAGTATATCCAAGTTTTACCAAGATTTTGTTTCATGATTACCTAAATAAATTATCCAAGTAAGTAAGAAGAAAGGTATTTATTATTGATACTTGAATTTTATAATGCGTACTGCCTGAATTCCGAAATTCTTAATCAAACCGGTTGTTTTAAATATCTTAATAACGAGAAGGTATAATTAATTTGTAATAGACTCACTTTCAAGTAAAGTTAAGTTTTGTCGTAAAAACACACTCAGTATTATTCGGTAGAAATCCTGTTCACATTAGCTTTATTTGCATAAGATAATATTATTACCTTTCAATTCATCGAATCAAAGTGGCTTCATAAAACTTCAATAAAGTTTTAATTTATGAAAATTGCTGCATTATTATGTAGCAAAATTTTTCAGGAGATTTTTACGGCTTTGGAAAATTGCTTTTTAGTTTAAAACTCACCAATTTAAAAACACTAAAAAACTTTTGAAATAAGATACTTTTACGTTTTTTTCTCAGTACGATTCATAAAATTAATACGAAATATGTAGATACACAATTTTCATGGTGGTCCAGGACAAATTACTGATTATTATTATTATAATTATGGATAATTTATAAAGCGCCGTTTTCGTATAAATATACCTCAAGGGCGCTTTAAATATAAAATTTAACGGCTCGGGAAATTTAAAGTGAGTGAAAACTCAATTTCTGAGTAGGAAATACCATTATCAAAATTAATCAAAAGATTTTGAGAACATATAGGTCTTAAGTTTAACATATAGGTTTAAGATATCTCAAACATCATTTTTTTTATAAAAATGCATTGATTTGAATTTAGTGCGTAGGTCCTTAAATGAGAAAAATGCATAATCTCGTAAAACACATTTTTTAACACCAGTTTCTTCCGCCATCTTCCACAGTGTACGAAAAATACTTCTAGTGTGTAAAATTTACATTAAATAATCGGAATTTATAAAATCTCGTTGAGAAATCTCTTTGTTAAATTACCTACATTTTTCCACGCCATGTCAACAGTTGAATAAGCCTCGACCTCTCGGCTTACCTTTTATCTTCTCTATAATAACAATAAATAATTGTTACAAGAAGCAGCTATCTGCTTGTGTTAGAACAATGATTCATACAGGTTCGAATCCAACGCGAATTGTGTTATTATGTATTGAGTTGTGGAGTTTTTGTTCAGTCTATCGCGGTAATGAAGGCTACGATAGAAAAACGAGATAAACCCACTATTTGAAATAAAGATGTTTTAAACAGGCAATTTTGTGCTTTTGAAAAATAAATGTAGAAGGAAGTCACAAAAAGTGTCAATTTGTATCGTTTTAAAGGTGATGCGGGTCATTAAAAAAATGGTATATAATATTTAGTACTTATTCCCTTAAAACCCTTCAGAATCCCTCAGAACACAATTCACGTCAGGTAGCGCTTTGAACTTTGACTTCCACATTCCAAATTCCAAAACAAATTCTTTTTTTACCAAAAAGTTTACCATGTGCCGATGTATTACTTCCAATCCAAACGCTTGGTTTGTGCGTTGTCCAAGTAAAAAGAATACCTAATTCTTAATCGGAATTACTGTAACTTTATAATAACAATCTCACCAGTTAGTAATTCAATCCAAATGCTAGTCATTTTGCTGTGTTTGTAGTTTTCAATAGGAGTATTTTTTAAATTATAGTTAGTGATTGGATATTCGATATCTTTTGCAAGTTCTCTGCATTTATTAAGCTACCTCGTTTACGATTCAGGTGTTTCAATTGATGAATCTTCGCTCGTACGTATGTAACATGTCCATACATATAACACTAATGTAATAGTTGTTATATAACTATTGTTATTTTTACAATTCATGACAGTTAATGAAGAATGGTACAATGAACATGAGCGTTATAATACAAACGCAGAGTACAACCAAAGAGTATTATAATATTATAATTATTATGGTAAGAAGTAAGTATATTATTATTATAAAGATTTGGACAAACATGTATTATAAATAAAGTATTTAATATACACGGAAATGAAGGACCGAAAAATATAATATTTCTTGCACGTTTAATAGATTCAATAATTCGAAAAAATATAATCACCCAAATTTTAAAGAAGGCCATTGAAACTAATACTACTACTACTTATCCTTATCGGCACAAAATGGTGCATAGGACACTGCATTGGTACACTAAATGCAGTGTGTCTTGATCATTTATTTATCAGATCTCCAGTCCAGTGTATCATTTACGAAATATTTTTGATTTAAAAAAATCACATTTAGTAAAGAATGCTATGATACTTCACTGACATTACATCTAGTGAGTACATAGGTATAAGTAGGTATTTTTCCTCTATGCGCAGTTGGAGGAAAGTCCCCCAGGACTATAACAACGCTTCGTAGTCCTCCCCGTAGTCAGTGGTTATGCACTCAAAGAAAACAATTGTTTTCATGGAATTTTACAACCCAGCCCATTTCGCTTTTGTTTATCTTTGCATTAAATAAGTGGATAAAACATAATTTTAAATAATTAATTACGCGTTTATCCGAAGCTGGATTGTATGATACGCACTTAAAGGGTCTCATTTACCTTGGTGTAAGTCGCTGGTATGCCTGTGGGAGCCTCTACACGCCCCCTGTAGCGAAAGCCTAACTAACTACACGCGTTGAATTATTACTGCAGTCATTATGACGATCCAACATGGCGTCATACGATGTTATGTAGTACCCCTATCATACCTTTCAGCTTGGGTACCATGCTCCTTACTCTGTGACCTTGGTAGGGTGGTTTGAAAGCATTCATTTTTAAACTGGAAGATGCAATGAGATCCTTAAATTTAAAGCTAGAATCTTTAAACTGGAACCCTTTAAATGAAAATTGATTTCTGAGGACAGTATTGCCTCACCTAAGTAACGAGCTTTACATCACGCCATTTGTCCGAAGGAGTAGGTAGAGAAGATAGAACGCCACACCATTCTGTCCTTGCACACTTCCCTTGCTGCCTCCACTTGAGAAAGACATGACATGATCAAGTACAACGAATACTCGAAAGTGGCCGTGTGAAAAGTCGGAATAATCGACGTGCTTGAGTAAGAAGATATGTGAATATTCTTCTAAGACACTTATTCTCAAAACTTTTGGGCCCTAGTTAGGTGCCATGTTTCGGAGCCATAGAAGAGAACAGATATCACATCTGTTAGGCATTATAAAGGCGATATTTTGTTTTAATCGATTCAACATTCAGACAGTTGAATGCGGCTACAGCACTGCGATGATGTAAAATCTGTTAAATACTAATGTTTCGGTTACTTTAAAGTGCTTACACCTCCCCAGGCTTTAACAATACCTCTAACCTGAAAAAGGGTAATAAAATAAATCATGAATAACGTCGGAACAGACATAGTAAATTTATTAAGTAGTGCTCTCATTGCTACCGTTATTCCTTAATGTATTCTATGTAGTAATTTCTCTTGAATTTATTTCTCCGAGCGGCCAACGCCCACGCTGGGCTTAATATCCACCAGTAGTAGCTCAGTGAGATTATTTAAAGCCTTAAAGGCTGTATTTGGTGCATAATTATCACGAGGCGTGCATCAGTAGTGCGGAAGTTTTACTTTGCTCCGCTACTGGACGGTAGATGGAGTCTGTGTTGCAAACGGTGACCAGAAACATTAAGACCATAAAACAAACAAAAACACTTTGCTTTAGCCGCACTCAATGGTGCATAGGGAACTGCATTGGTTAACCAAGTGCAGAAAATATTAAGCATTTGTTAATTAAAGGCGATCAGTCTAACGCTTTAATTCCAGTCCAATGTACTACAAATGAAATATTCGTACTTGAAAATCCACATTTAAATATTTTTTATTGACCCCAAGAGGAATCGATTCCACGACCACATGCATAGTAACCTAACGCGCTTACTAACTACATACTTAAGATAAACGAGAATAATGTTGGAAATGTGGAGTTTGGCATTATTGGTTCTATTATAAAATATTAATTTGAAAAGATGCGTTTTGAAATGGAAAATTATTAAAATCAGATTATAATTATTTCCATTCATAGGTTAATGACTAGGTCTCAAAATGCTGGATTATTAATGACATTACAAAAATTAAAGTGATTTTTCTCAAGCCAAGATGTTCTGTGACGTAATTATCCTTTTTAGGCTTCCTGGCCTTTCGAGGTTATAAAAAAATGCGTTTAAAAAATAAAAAAAAAGAATAAAGCTTATGCAAAAATATTCATACACGCAATTTCCGAAATGTCGTTCTAAATATTTTAAAACTGCATATTCTTTGTGTAAAATGCATTCCTAGGACCGGGTTACTTAGAACCTAAGGAATGTGTTAAAATATTGCAATTATAAATTCTTACATAACAAAAGTATAATAACCATAATAAATTATTATTTTTAAAAAAATATTATTTAAATTTCGTCGAAGTACATGTACTTACATGTTTTTTTTGGTGGCAAGCTATATATTACAGGTGGCCTCCGTAGCGTAATGGCTAAGACGCTGGACTCACGATACGGAGGTTCCGGGTTCGATTCCCGGTGAGAACACAAAAAGTGATTTTTCTCGAGCCTGGTTGTTTGTGACGTTGTTCCCCTCTGTAATTGAGCACCCTGGCCTGTTGAAGTAATTAAAAAAAAACAATTAAAAATTTAAAAAAACAGGTAGGCCATTTAATCTGTGGTACCGTTCACTAATACGTTGTTGCTCTGCAAATAATACTACTGGAATACAAGAAGCCATTCTTGTTTTGGTTTGTATGTAACGAATTAAACGTGTATGGGGGTTAAATAAGAGTAATGCTTGCTTGCTTACTTCCTATGATTAACAATAATGGAACAAGTTAACTGCTACCTGGTAACATGCTACATGTTCAACTGTATCTACACTACGCTACACCACTGAACCTCATTGATAAATAGTGGGTACCTATAAAGGATAGGTTTCTTAAAAGAATATTAGGTGTGCGGTTGTTTGACTTAGTAAGGAACATAGAGGGGAGGCAACGGACAGAGCAACCCTTGGTATCTACTGTCATCTGGCGAAAGCGTTCCTTCTCTCCCGAGAGCCTTAACCATGCTCGCCTATTTTACCAGGCATCAGATTCTTGGCGTCCTGGACGTCCACTGTTGACAATTCGTCGGCAGTTTGCGGATTTGACTTGGCAGGATGCACGGAAACTGGCGGCCGATCGCTTGGCCTGGAGGCAGTTTGTGGAATCCATATGCTAAACACAGGGAGTGGATATGGTACGCTGATGATGATGACCTATATAGGTACTACTACTATTCTCCCTTATCCGCACCCAATGGTGCATAGGGCACTGCATTGGTACACCAAGTGCAGTGAATTTCTATAATGTGTTTCAGGAAGGTGAGGTGATCAGTCTTACGCTTCAACACCTTTCCAAGGTATCACATATGAAGTATTTTTATGTGATGAACCTACTCACTACTACCACTTTCCGTATCCGCTCCAAATGGTGCATATGGCACTGCATTGGAACACCAATCGCAGTGAAGGCAAGATGATAAGTCTTACGCTTTAACGCCAGTCGAAAGTATTACAAAGTCCGTAAAAAAATATTTAGTTTAACACAAATACTATAATAAAGATTTAAGGAAATGTTTTGAAGCCTTTATCTTTGAGCCCATTAGACGTTTACTTATAGATGAACATAAGTATACAATTTAAAAGACATGTAAATAAGTTCAAAGCTTTCTCTCGAAGGTTCTAGACGTAAAATATTACGGTGTATAGGAATGTCAGTGTCCAAAGCATATCAGAGTGATCTATCAGACTCTAGGTTGCTTGTTGCTTGACCGCCGAGAGCCGGTCAGTAAAGACCAATATTGCATACCACGCGTGGAGCACTTCTGCCTCTTCTCTTTGGGTACCCTATACCTGATACTGGGTTGCGCAAGACAGATTGGATCAAGTGATCCTATCACTCTAAGCGACTTTCGACCTTAATCCCCGAGATAACGAACGTAACGTGGAAGTATCATGTTACTTAGATGTGTTCGAATATAATTGGGGATTTTGTGTTATAGACATTTCCCAGTATCAAAATTTAATGTGTTTTGTCTTGAATTTTTATGACTACTACATATTAACGCTATTTCGTCTGTAGCAACTAATTGTTACTAGTAAAACTATACATTTACAAAATATAATGTTTTTTTTTTCTAGATCTACACCGTGTCACAAAAGTCTATGTACAAGCGGGAAACCAGTGAATAAACCTCATAATTGAAGTCGATTTTGTAGAATAAAACTTTTGGATATGACCCATAGTTTTTAAGAAAATCGAGAAAAAAAAAAATTAAATTTGTTTAAAAACTGTTATCAAATATAATTTATTTAGTGAAAATAATACTATCTACATAGAAAACAAATCAAAAACCGAATTTCCATTAGAATTTTTTTACTTAATCAACGAAACTTTTACAAGAATTTTTTTTTTTTAACGTCCAAATATGACGTAGATTTACCAGTTTTAGGGTTGTACTGCGAGTTTTGTTACTCCGTATATAAAATCGTTATATCTCTATGGCCTTGCGTTTACTGGGTGCACAAAAATTAAATCAGTAATTTCAGCTCAGTAATATTAATTTGTATCAAGTCTCGTAACTTGTACGGGGAGTGATAATTATTATAATCATAATTAATTCCTATACGATGATTGAATAGTAAGAAATTTAAAGATCAATATACAAGAGACAGACTACCTAAAAAGTTTAACTTTAAGTAATAATAATTGCATCGCCATGTCAATATTTAAAAATAAATACCAAATAGTAGTAAAAAAACTGGTAGTAATTAGAATCAAAGCTAAAAAGAGAACAAAGAAGGTAAAAAATTTGGCTTGATTTTGAAAAATGGTTTAAATCGTGACTTACTTATTATGAGTGTGTACATTTTTAATTAGAGAAAAGCAAAAATAATATAAAAACATTAGAATGTAAAAATAATGGTCTAAGAAGTGTTTTATGACAACAAAAAAGGAGTAAGCGGATACACTGAAGATAAAAACAACGAATTTAAAAAGCAAAATCACGATTTTCGCACTTGTCATTATTTTCCCTGATAGTGCAATAAATAAATTACATATTATTTTTATACATTTCACACTGAGAGTTAGCCTCTAAGTTTAACACGTAGATGAAGATTTATCACTTTGGTTGCTTAGTTTTATTGCCTAATGTAAACAGAACTGGTGGTTTAATTATTTCTTTATTTAGACAGTCGATAATATAAACACATGAGTATATATTCTGTTGCTTAACTACCGGATTTGACCCGGGCAGGATTGAGCAATCTTATATGACCAATAATGGTTCATCATAGCGCTTTACAATAAGAGAAAACGAATTAGTTTCTTACAATAATTTAATCGCACTAGTGGTATAGTGATAACACTTTAATTTTGCTACGAATTCAATTAATCTTTCTAAGTTTACGAAGGTCAATTTGCTCGATTGTTGAGTTTTGAGAACAAGTGTCTGAGAAGGATACTAGGCATTAGGTGGTTTGACTTCATAACCAACGTTAAAGTTAGGTAACGGACGCAGCCACCTCCAATAACTGGAGCCGCGAAGTTGGACATCTACTCGAGCTGCCTCTTCTTTATCCCGCCGTCCTGGTAGACCGTTGATGGCCATCTTCCGGATGTACTCGGCGGAGCTGGAGGCGAGGGATAGGGCCTTCTGGAGAGATCTAGTGATGTCAACATGCTCCACATAGGAAAAAGAAGAGGAAGAGGTTTACAAACGCCAGATTTTATTATTACTTGCATAAAAATGGACACTTGGGAGTCGACATCCCAAGATGCAGCATCGAGTCTATCTTGATAAGAAGAAGAAGCGTTAAAATGTATGGTTACAGACAAATATTTCTTTTTTATTTATATTTATTATTTTTTTTTTTAATTACACAAAAAAATCTATATTCAAAAAATTTCTAAAAACATGGTAATTTTTTTAGAGATGCCACGAATAGTGAATTGGCCGAATACCGAATACCGAATATTCGGCAACGCTGTCGGCCGAAGCGCCGAATATTCGGCGGCGATGACGATTCTTCTACAGCGCGTAAGAAAAGAAACTCGAATGAAAATGATAGGACTGTTGAAACACACAACAGTTTCTGGAACTGTTTTGAAGAAGTCGCTACAGATAATGTTTAATAATGATGAGGAGGACGTGGAGAAGAATGCTGTGGCAAACGAGTTGGATTTTTATTTGAAAATAGTTCGCCTAGATCGGAAGGCCGATCCTTACAAGTGGTGGTCAGCAAACGAAAAACAATACCCGAACCTTTCGAAATTTGCAAAAGTTTATCTTTCTTCGCCTGGAAGTAGCGTTTATAGTGAGAGGTTATTTTTCTGAGGCTGGTAACGTTTACGATGAAAAGCGCAATCGTTTGCTACCAGAAAATGCTGAAAAGCTCGTTTTTATCCATCACAACTTACCACTGATTAATTTTAAGTACTAAAATGTTGTAATTTGGAAATAAATACATAATTTTTGAGTAAAATAACGTGTCTTTTTTTACATGATTTGCTATTCGGTATTCGGCCGAATAGTACGCACTATTTGGCCGAATACCGAATAGCAAAAAAGTGGCCGAATAGGCCGAATACCGAATAGTTGCCGAATATTCGTGGCATCATTAGTAATTTTAGCTTTATTCAAAATAAAGATTTTTTCTTTAAAAAAATTATCAAAGGAAATACCTAAATTATTTGGATAATTCGAAAAATAGTTCTGCCTACTATTGTGGTAACGTAAATGTCAGCGTACACGAGCAACTGTCATTTGTTTACGCTTCTTATTTATTAAGCATTGTCTACACACTCGGTGAAATAATAAATTGTTCAATCATTCCATTGTCTCGCCTCCCACTGTTCGGTTTGGGGACATTTTTCTTCCTGTGATCTTCAACGCGCGGGATTACGAAACCCGATTCATGAACTTAGCCGAGCAATACAAATCGATAGGAAAACAAATCATTTTCTGTAGCACCACTATTTTTTAACATAAAAATACGTGAAACTTATTTAATAGTCTATTAACGACTCGTTCATTCTTTATGTTTATTCATTTTAACATTAATAGTATTTTCAACACTAATTCTGTTCTAGTTCTGGTACCAACCCTTATGGATAGAAGCGAAGCATGGAGTTGGAAAAATAAGGATGAAAGTAGATTGAATGCAGTTGAAATGCGGTCTCTCAGGCGAATGTGTGGTAAAACTATGTATGATAGGTGAACTAATGTTGAAATTAG
This sequence comes from Micrasema minimum, assembly GCA_022494985.1. Taxonomy (NCBI): domain Eukaryota; kingdom Metazoa; phylum Arthropoda; class Insecta; order Trichoptera; family Brachycentridae; genus Micrasema; species Micrasema minimum. Next base: position 14,715 of record JAGVSP010000398.1, on the reverse strand, counting down.
AGCAGAATGCAAGGCTGAGTTAAGCATTATCGACAAAATTAAGAAAGGTCTTTTACGTTGGTTCGGTCATGTAGAGCGGCAAAAAAAAAATGATGCGACTGTGCCTGGATGTAGAAGTCGAGGAAGGCCGAGAAAGACATGGCATGATTCAGTTAAACAAGTGCTTGAAAGTGGGCATGTAAGAAGTCGGAATAATCGACGTGCGTGCATGAGAAGATGTATGAATGTGGAGGAAGCAAGAGAAGTATGCCAGAACAGAGTGGTGTGGCGTTCTATCCTCTCTGCCTACCCCTTCGGGGAAATGGCGTGATGGTTAGTTAGTTAGTTAGTCAACACTAATTTTGTATTTACGTGCAATACTAGATCCCATAAAACGTTGTTTAAATGTTTAATGGAAAAAGTAGGTGTCAGAATCAAGAAAATTTATTGAAATAGTGTTCCCAAATGTTTGTACTTATTAAATAATGATTTAGATTTGTAAACGATGTTCTTTAATACAATTTAATCAGTATTAAGGAATGTAATTATTTTATATTGATAAAAATTAGTTTTTCTCGGCAAGAAGCAGATTTTAATAGGTTTTTACGTAATCGGGAAATCAAAATGAAGTAAATGTGTATTCCGCTCTTGGTAATTATAATAACGACTATATAATGTAGTGAAAACACGATGTGAATAATTATTACGTTGGTAACGACTTCAGTTTCACCACAACAAGCCGTAAATAAAACAAAACAAATGAAGTAAGTGAAGGTATTGTATGTAGTCAAATAAAAGTCAAACAATGTCTGCATTACCGACAAGACTCAATGCGAAACAATTAATTCTGCATTGATCTTACATTACATTACATCTGGGTATTAGAAATATAAATCCAACCCGCATTGGTGGCGATGGAAACGATAAACAGTCATTTTATTGTAATATCTCAGAGTTATAAAAGCAGTTGGTTTATTACCTTTCTATAAGGCTTAGTAGATTTGTTAACAGTTGCAGTTAATAGACAACTCAAATTTCGAAGGACATCGTAATTAAAGGCTTTCAAACTGAAAGAAAATTTTAATGTGTTTAATTATTTAGTAATTTATTAACATCAGTAATTATTATCAGTAATACATTAACACCATTTAAAAATGCAGCAAATTAGTCATTTATAGTTAAATAACATACCTGCCAAATACAATAATAGACAGATTCAAACTTTTGAAATTTTTTTCAGTTGTCTCGGTATGGAAATTGGCCATCAATTTTATGCATACTTTAACTGATTTCTAAAGCTACCGATTAAAATAAAATCTGGTTATTTATGTAAAATAAGAAATATCACGAACCACCATTGAGGCTAAGTAGAGTTTGTTCACTTATATTTATGATCGCATTACCACTCGCTGGCGCATTAGTACGTTATCATTAGGCGACATTACTTCGCGATTGTTCCTAGCCAAAACAAAGAGACTGACACTCCTCTACCCAATTCTTATACTTGACACTCCTATAGATTGTTGTCTTATAGACTTGTTGTCGGTTGTCTTACAGACTTAAAGATAGTAGTCTTATAGACACATTAACATTCAATAAAACACTAATGCACGTACACAATAAGTTGCTTCGATGTTTTGACACGTGCAAATTAAAGAAAATCTTTTTACATAATACGTGAGAAGTAGGCACGCTTTTTGTTGTATTGCGTAAAACGAGGCATTTTTAAAGCATTTAGCTCCTACTTGGCGCAACCAATAAAACATAAGATTAATAAATAAATAACAAAGAATAATAACAAAGAGATAACAAAAAATGGAAACGTGTTTTTTAAAATAAGATTGAGATCACAATTATTTTATGGGTTACTCTCAGAGTTAACAATTCGTTTGAATAAAAATAATGTGCTCTATAATGAATTATTACTTCATTATTTTATTTTTTATCAAAATAAATTAAATGAATGTTCACACTAACACTTACAAAAATATGAAACTGCCGGAGAATTTCCGGCCATGTAAAAAGACCCTTAATGTCAAGAGTTTTATAGCCCAATGAATTCACAATATTAATTTTAGTTGAATAGTGAATTAAATGTCATTGTAAATATTTGATTCTACGTAATTTTTTGAGATGTGTCAAAAATATATATTTGCATATTAGTATTTCATATTTATCAGCAACAAATACAATAGTTAAAATACATCTATAAGAACCTTTATTAATTTATACCTAGTAATTATATCTCTGTGTAATTCATTAACTAATTGCACAGCAAGAAATTAAATGCAATAAAAAACTGTTTGTATCCAATAATAAATTATAAGATATTATTATAACCAACCTTTTGCTCTGCAAGTGTGTAGAGGTGTGTTTGATTTTATACTTCAATAATTGTTATTTATATAAGTGCAAAACTATGATTAAAAATATCTTAAAAATAATTAAATACAAATGTACGCTACAAATAACAATATCACATAAGTATTGAAAAAAAGGATCGCTTGCAAAAAAAAGGAAACACAAAGATTGAACCATAATAATATAATAATAATAATATGGAGGAAAAAATAAAGTTTATATAGATGACGCTTATATTTATCAAAGGTAAATGAAATTAAATTTCAAAACACGGTTTTTGGAGAAATCATTTATCTCTTTTCTTTCGCGTTTAATCGTATTGAATAGAAAGAGAAGCTTTATGATTATAAAGTGGATAGATTTTGTGAAAAAAATACTTTGCATGTACTTATTTACATAGTGCTATTTTTATTTAATTAAAGTCCGTAGGTATCCATCTTGTTCCCAATTCGTTGTACAATTATTATCAATCGAATATGCAAGCAAAGCAAAAAAAACATTGTGTTTTTTGTAGTATTTTAATTGGTAGGATTTGTAGGCTAAAACAATTCAAGGATAATTAGGCTTAAAACAGTATTGCAGAAAACAAGATGCATTGTTTCCGGTAACAAAGTTGAACAGAAGTCGTTCGGTTGAGATAGCTGATTAACAAAAATGCATGTAAAAATTGTATTGCAGAAAACAAGGGCTAACATTGTTTTACGGTACAGTAAAAGGGAAGTTTGCTCTACTACCTTAATACAGAAAAAAGATGCAATTGTTTCCGGTATAACAAAATTGCAATAAACATACTAATTCGTACTTTTTAATGATAAAGTCTATTGACCGATTTAACTGCAATAAATTAGATTATTCAATATAAACATACTAAAACAAAAGGGAAAGTAGTCTGAAATTTATATTTTACTTGTTAGAAGCACTCTACTTTGTAGTTTACTTCAGGCACTTTACAAAATAAAACGATACTTGTTTTTAACAATTTTTACTGTTAATCTGAAAGGAATTTATGACCGGTTTTCACTCAGGCAGCACGTGCATTATAAACTTTTAAATGTCAAAAAATATAGGTTTTTGAACTAATGTTTACTGTGTAAGTCTATGATGTCGACCGGTTTTCAGGTTAGCACGTGCCTCTTTTTAAGGGTTAGAGAATAAGGAATTGTTATGGTATTTTCAGTGTATTTGCAAAATGGTCAGGTCTATTTTTTTATGTTGATTAGTTTAAAATTAGCTGAATGAATGATGGAGGGTAAATTTAAACTTTTTGTCCCAATAACCAAATGATTATTCGTTTAATATTTCCACGCAAATGAGAAAATTAATAAAACTGAATATTATAGTACTAAATGGAATTTTAAAAAACAGTCTATAGTTGTAGGAACACGCTGTTATTGTTAAAACACAAACTTCTGCTTCATCAAACAATTAAACGTTAAAAATCAAACCTTTCATACACCGTTAGTCCGTTAAGGCGTTAAAACAATATGGTCACGATTACAAAACTACGTTCGCAGCAACTCCACAAAAAACATTAAAAAAACTGAATATGTCTCATGTCGGTTGAACGGACTTAACATGTGATGGGGTTTTGTAATGTGACCCTAAAGGTCCAATCACACACGCCCGACCGCATCCATCCGATCAGACCCCATTAAATTGATACGAAAATCGTTCCATCAGTGTCAGGAATGATAGGAGCTAAGGTTTATTTTACCTTAACATTATCACTCTTGATTTATGTCTCCAAATTATTTCATGGACCGGGCTGAGATGTCTAATGGTTCAATCCAGCAGAACACATTGTGCAGTTGAATTATCACTCTTGATTTATGTCTCCAAAATACATGAATTAGACACAGATAGAAAGTAGGTACAGAATATTATTAAAGAAATTAATTTATTACCAAATTTGTAATTAAATTACATAGGTACTAAATTCAAAAATAAAGTTATGGTGTAATGAATAATGTGTGATGTTAGTGTGTTTATTATTATATATATAGAATATGATTATAATGTTAATATTAGAGTACGTTTTATATTTGTATACAATGTATGCTATTTCAGAAAATAATTAAAAAAAAAACAAAATAAAAACCCTATCCGCACCCAATGGCGAACAAGACACTGCATTGGTTCACCAAGTGCAGTGAATCCTGATCATTTGATCACATGAAGGTAAGATGATTAATCATACGCTTCAGTACCAGTCCAAGGTATCACACGTGAAATATTAATATGAAAATTACATGTAAATAAATATTTCATGTTGACTCCCTACGGGAATCGAACCCAATGTAATAACAACGTAATTTTGTTTTGGAATACAAATTTTTCATTAAAAAATTACATAAGTAATGTTGCCAATTACGGCGACTTTTGTCACCCTGACAATAATTATTGTCGCAGAGAAACTGTCACCATGGGTCCGCAAACTAAGCTGGGAACTTTTTGTCGTGTCACCGTAGTTGGCGCACTCTCATATTTTACATTGTGAAGACAGGGCGACAATTTGTCAGCGTGACAAAAGTCGCCGTGATTGGCGGGAACCGTAAGTCTCTGGCATTTAAATAATATAATTATCTCCATAGATACCATTCTCTTCCGTAGATTTAGAAAAATAGTGTTTGCAGTACTTAGGTTTAATGTTTTTTGCCCGCTTTGTGGCATGGGGGTAACGCGTTTGGCTGACGTGCATGAGGTCGCGGGTTCGATTCCCGTAGGGGGTCAACATGAATTATTGATTTGCATGTGATTTTCATATTAATAAAAAACTATAAACAAAAATATAATAATAAGTTTAATGATAATAATAAATTTATAAATAAATAAATATGTCATATGTGATACCTTGGACTGTTCTGTCGCGTAAGACTGATTATCTTACCTTCATGTAATAAGATGATTACGAAATGCTGAACTTGGTTTAGCAATGCAGTGCCATATGCGTCAATTAAATTATGTACCTTTCTGTGTATACTCAATTATGTTCGTTTTTCAGACTTATATGATGATACATCATTGCAACATTTTTTTGAATTAGGTCGTTTTCGTCCTAAAGGTGCGATATTGTGTAATGTTTAACCATAATACTACATATGTGTATAATATGGAATTTTTTGCATTATGTTTATATTCGAAAGTTCATAACTGAACTATCAAAAAAGAAAAGATCAAGTGAGAAAAAAAACTGCCGTAAAAGGTTACTTACTGCGTGTTTCTTTTCTACAAAATATTATTAATCGAATATTCATATTGATTATTATTGAATTATCAAAGATTGATGATTATCAACTCCAATATATATGCAAAAGTTTAAGCACGCTTTGCAGCTGACCCGCTATTAGCAGCGACCTTTCTATGTAACATTATTACAGTAACTACATAACAATTTATAACATTATAATTACGATTGCGTAAAATACATTCTAAAATCTTCAACATGATAATTAGATTCGTAAAAAAATTTAATTTTTATCTACTAAAAGTTGCGCAAAAAAACGAAGCCTAGATAAACATTATAAGTAAATAAATAAATGAATAAATATCCACTTCTACTGATGGACATTGTGGTAAAGTGAGTGTTTTTTTACATGTGTAATCATATCTCACAATCAGGATACCTTACTGTTGGTTTTTTAAATTAAACATTTAAAAGTGTTCTTAATTAGAAATGTACTTTAAACACGATTCGATTTTTTGTTACATTCCCACCCCCAAAACTTCAAGAGCCTAGAACTAGCAAACTTCTGTACTTCCGTCACTGTTATTACGTGCCTTTAGCAGTAAAAATATTTACAATTATAACCTAACTAACTAACTACTAACTAACCATCACGCCATTTCTCCGAAGGGGTAGGCAGAGAGGATGGAACGCCACACCACTCTGTCCTGGCACACTTCTCTTGCTTCCTCCACATTCATACATTTTCTCATGCACGCACGTTGATTATTCCGACTTGCCCACTTCACTTGTTTTACTTGACGTCTTTACGCCACGTCTATCTCGGCCTTCCTTGACTTCTACATCCAGGCACAGCCGCATCATATATTTTTTTAGCCGTTCTTTCATCATCCATTCGCTCTACATGACCGAACCATCGTAAAAGACCTTTCTTTATTTTGTCGATAATGCTTATCTCAGCCTTGCACTCTGCTCTAATTTCGACATTTGTTTACCTATCATACATAGTCTTACCACACATTCGCCTGAGAGATCGCATTTCAACTTCATTCAATCTGCTTTCATCCTTCTTTTTCCAACACCACGCTTCACTACCATACATAAGGATTGGAACCAGAACTCCATTATGAACTGCCAATTTAGCCTGCAATTATTCACCTGAATATTCATTTCAATACGAAATATTTTTGTTACAAAGTCTCCTTATGTGCAATGTCTTAAAGAGTGTATCTTATTAAAGTTATTCAAGTACATTAATCACATTTTTTATGAGGAGTTGATTGGCTAAAGCATATCACTGTCCATTTACCAAAGGTAAAGGCTGTTAGGCATTAAAAATGATAATTGCCGCTATAAAAAAATAGCAACCAAATGCTAAAATATACACACTATCAAATCTAAATGATGTAATTAATTGTGTTATTTTTTGTTTCAGGTAAATTTTGACCATCATTAGCACACTAAGATGAGAGGCGTGTAATAAATAAGCTAATAAGGTGAGTGATTAATTAGCACCAAACAAATGAACCAAAAAATGCGATGATCGAAAGGTCTGGTGAATTTTCTCAACCGCAAAAAAGAGGACAAAAAACGACGTGTTTTAAAGTTCTCTTGATGGATTGCGAAACGAGATTTGTTTGATATATTTCAGAAATGTTTTACTGCTCATTCAGCCTCATTTCGATTTATCATATTTGAGATGACACACTAAGTGACAGATGCAATTTGTTATGTCATGCGTCACGGTGAATGCGCGTTGAACATAATATCCTAACACTGGTAGTAGTAATAGATTTATCTCTATTTTTTCTGTGTAGTTTTCGGCACATCGCGATTCAAATAAATGTCTGCAATTTGTAGGAGTGAAAGAGATATTTTCCTTTCTTTTACACGTACCGAGTGTTTTTAGCAACAAAAAATAGAAGCTTTTAGAAACAATGTTTTTAGGCTTTAAACTTGTCCCTTTTTTGTACCCACCGCGCTATTAAACAACGTCAATTTACTGAAAGGGGTTTAAACATACTATTTTTAATGCATTTTAAAGATGTTCTTACTAGTGTGACTTTTTAAGCCCTTTTGTAGCATCTTTTTCTCGGTTGGATGATGGGAAAAGAAAGAAAAAGAGAGCCAATCCTGCAAAAAATGGACTCATTATCATCTGGCTACTGAATTATGTACAGCTATTTAAATCCACTAGTGCCGTAGTAATCTAATATGCAAACCGCAGATCAGTTTAAAGGCAATTAAAATATATTTAACTTTAATGCACTTAGATTTATTTACATCCTCAATATTTACAGTTAATTATAACCCCGTGATATACACGTAGAAACCTAGTATTATTGAGTACTCAACATATCGTCATAGTAGTATTTGTTTGATACAAATCTCGTCTATCTTGTATGCGCCTTGTTTCAAGCCAGTAGTACCACAATATGTAGGTACACTCATTAGACATGACTTTGACTTCGTGAAAGGAAATAATCGTACCTAACAAATGTATACGTTGGAAGAAGATCGTAACTGTTTGAAGTATACCTGTTCATGCAGGTAAACAGTTTTAACTCGAATTATGATATTAGATATCGCAGGTTAACTTTGTACTACCGACATATCAAATCAGTACTGTACAGGATGCTTCAGACATCTCTGATGATAAGCATGATTTGAAAATGAATTCCTTTATTTCCTTGGTGATAAGCACTGTTAAGGCCCTCGGGAGGCGTACGTAGTGTATGGCCTAGTCAGCCGGATGACAGTAGTAGATGGCAAAGGTTGCTTACGAAATAAAATCACGCCAAATATTCTTCTGACATACCTTTTTCATAAGTCAGAAGGCTGTTATTTTTTACCCTAGTTAGTTGCCACAACTCACAGCCAGAGATTAAATTGACAGCATTAAAAATGTAATAAAATTATCTTTTTATCGTGAATTAGTGTTTGATCTCTAAATAAATCTTTCGAAGACCAAATTTTATCACTTTATTGAGATCAGAAACTGTACTCTAAATTTATGTTTAGACCAAGTGATAACAGCGATATAGGCAAGGAAAAAAGATTCTCGTAATGAAAAAATCAATATAAGAGTACTTTAAAGAATACGTTGTCCCTTCAACTGGTTGCTATTAGAAGAAGCGAAATACTTTTTTTCTCACTTTCTTAAGGTTTTCTTCCAAAATAATTATGTAACCATTTAAAATTTAACTTAAATCTCCGAGAAATTACGAAATAGCACGTTAATTTTGACGTCCGCAAATTTTTTTTTTGTTAATTTTATTGTGAAAACGGAATTATTATTTACATCTGTATAGTAAAATTCACTCTGTATAATATTATAATATAATACACAAGTTCATATGCTCATGTCTGAGGTCTTCTGAGTCAGTTGAGTTGAGGTGAATTTGACTCACCGATCGTGAGGTTAGGGAAGATGGACCTCATATATGAACATAAACGTGAACACACTCACGATTTATATGTTAAAATCCATAAAAGTATAATGAACAAGCAATTTCAGCATGAGGCTAGGCATTACACACTTATAATAGTGTAATAAGATCAATTCTGAATAAAATACATTATTTTTATTACCTTTGTAAGTGAGGTAGGTACTTGTAGACTACAAAAGGAATAATATTATAATTAAGACTAAAACAGGCCAGTTGCATCTGTTTCTTCAATTAATTCGCTTGATTATTTTGTGTTCATATTTACATACAAACATAAAAAAAAATAGGGTTAGCTTTGCAATTTTAATAAAAATTTCAAAAAGTATCAAAGCACGTACTAAGATGGTACATTTATGTAATATTTACTTTTATCACTCATACAGATAGATTTTAGGTTCAGCTTTGGTACAGATTACAATACTTTATTTTGGTTTTTATCAAATGCGTTTCAATTCATGCTGACTCCACCACGTGACTCGCGGTCGCTTCCCACACAAACGTATTCCTCAATTTTCTACCTGGAATTTAACCTGAGAGCAATGATTTTTTTCCCACATTTTAAATATCGACTAGATACGTGTTTTTATCGTCTTATTTTTGTAATAATTTATATATCTGCTTAAACAAATAAAATATTTAAAAAATAATGCAAACACGCATCTGGTCAATATCTAAAATGTGTGAAAAAATTATTGCTCTTATGTTAAATTCCCGGGAGAAAATCAAGGAATACGTTTGTACGGGAAAGCGGCCGCGAAGAAATTTGGATGTCAAAATGATATTCTGGATTTGTTGACAGCCACAAAGCTCCAAAAAATTATCACATATATTTGTTTTTTTTTTAAATGAAAGCGTTTCCTATTTTCTAGTAAAGTTGTGAACTCTTGAAAAAAATAACGGGAAGCCGCTATTTTAGTTTGGTTTCCAATTTTATCGGGATAACTATAGGTGACAGAAAAATTTAAATAATTAGTAATCCAGAGAATATCATCTAATTATAAATTAAATTTTTAATAAATAACTAATTAAAGTTAAATAAAAAATACTTGTACATTTCCACTTTTATTTATTTTGACCAGTTAGCGCTTTCACCCTGTAACGGGCATCTTCAATTTTTTATTTAACTTTAATTAGTTATATATTATAAATTTAATCATGGAATTCCACCAAGTAATGTCAATAAAAAATATATATCAAATCTAATTATAGGGAATTAGCGTGCCAGTTTTTATTGGATTATCTTACAATTTTATTTTAAATGCTATTTTTTTTCAGTTTTGGTACGCCTCCTAAAAGCCTTTTTATTCAATAATAAAAATATGAATCTCAGTATGATAATTGATACACACCTTTATTGTTCGTGTATGTAGATGTAGGCTTATACAGATTTTGTGTACCAACTTCATTTGGGCTATTTAGCAAGTGAAATGTTAGCTTACCGTTAGACGTCACTCAATACGTTCCGATAGGATTACTTAGGCAATATGACATGAACAAGAGATTTGCATCACTGGCTCTGAGGAAATCCGACAGAGAATGTTATTTGAGATTTAAATTTACAAGAGAAATTCAATATTCTATTTGATTTTTAACACTAAAACGGTGCTATAAGATTACAAGTGATCTTATTAATAATAGCATTTCGATACTAACTAACTAACTAACTAACCATCACGCCATTTCCCCGAAGGGGTAGGCAGAGAGGATAGAACGCCACACCACTCTGTCCTGGCATACTTCTCTTGCTTCCTCCACACTCATACTTCTTCTCATACACGCACGTCGATTACTCCGACTTCTTACATGCCCACTTTCAAGCACATGTTTTACTTGATCATGCCATGCCATATTTTTCGGCCTTCCTCGTCATCCAGGCACAGTCACATCATATATTTTTTTTTGCCGCTCTACATGACCGAAACCAACGTAAAAGGCCTTTCTTAATTTTGTCGATAATGCTTATCTCAGCCTTGCATTCTGCTCTAATTTCAACATTAGTGCACCTATCATACATAGTTTTACCACACATTCGCCTGAGAGATCGCATTTCAACTGCATTCAATCTACTTTCATCCTTATTTTTTCCACTCCATGCTTCGCTTCCTTACGTAAGGGTTGGTACCAGAACTCCATTATGCACTGCCAATTTAGCCTCTTTTGACAGGCACTTATTAGATACTACCCATACTTTGAAAACAAAAGGTCAATTTTAATTTATCAGAGAGCTTCTTAGACGAGGATTATGTGAAGAGGAGGAATCAGAGACAAAATCTTGAAAGACAGTTAGTGAGACATTTTTTAACAGAAACATTACAATACATGAATGTAAATATCTTCTATAGAAGTCTATTTTTTAATGACGCAAATAAATATTTGAAAATGAACACGTAATCTCAAGTTTATTTCAGTCGGCTGAGCCCACATAGGTAAATTAAATAAAATTTATATATAACGTTCAAATCTATATCCATTCCTCGGTGTAATACTATAATCCGCACTCGGTTTCAACATCAATAATAACCATTAAGATTCTTGACTTGTATATTATGAGCTCTAAATGTCGGTAATCTAAGTTTCTCTACCATTAGTTAACTACATACCGGACATTTTACAATTCATCGCAAATTGTAGCGTTTAATACTCAAAAGTACTTTAAATATTTATGTATTCAGAAAATAATTACGACAATATATCAACGTTAATTTTGTATCGATGGCGCAGATCTTTGGTTGAGTTATTATCTCTGATCTGTACAGACGAAATGCATTGCTTGTTTTCTTTGGATTGCTCTATATCAGGGATGGCAAATAGGATTGACAAGATTCGACTAATGTTAGTCAGAATTTTTGCATAGAGAAATAGAAGGGGCCTAAGGAATCGTAGCCTTGGAAACAAAAATCATTATTTTTTTAAAGATAGAGGAAGATTTTTAAAAATTTATATTGCTTTTATCTCAAAATTAAAAAAAAAAATTTTTGAAAGGAATGTAAATCAACATAATTTTAAATTGTCTTAATTCTAAAAAATTTATACTAGAAGCTCTCACTTTTTTATTTATTATAAATTATTAAAAAAAAAACTTTGTTTATAAGTACGAATAAATTTTATTTTCTTTCTTTCGACTGGTTTCGAGATAACGCGTGCCTCTTTTTCAAGGGGTATTCAAACAATGACTTAATTCCGCTTCTCCATAACCAATATGCCAAAAATGATAAAGTAATGCAAACATTTAAAACATTAGCTGCTCTCCAGATGTCTTCTTCTTCTTCTTCATCAGCCATTGTTTGTCCACTGCTGGACATAGGCCTCCCCCATATTGGTCCACTGCTTTCTGTCCTGGGCCTCGAGCTACCATCTGGATCCTGCAGTACTTTTTATGTCCAGATGTATTTAGGCAAATTAAAATTTTTAAAAAAAGTTGCCATAATCATTGAACCGTGTTGCCCCAAAAATGAAATAATTTAGATTACCGTAAGAATCAAAAATGTTTATTTTACTTTTTAAAAAATATCAAATATGAAATGCTCGTAATAGTGAAAATAAAGCAAGACAATATCCATATTCCCTATTATTTAGCAAACAAAAAAAAAAGAAAATATGCTCGTAGTGAAAATAAAGAAAGACATAAAAACACTTTTTTGCTATCAAAAAAAAACTATTTTTTTATTTTATTAATGTCTTGTCACATATTTGCTACCCCTGCTCTACATAGATGATACCTTGATGGATGGATCCTAGCACTAACAAGACCTATTTCCTTTGTCCTTAGTTCGCGTATTGTTGCCAGCCTATCCATTATTATCGTCCATTCTGTACCACGTTTGCCAATCTGCTGGTGATCCCTTTCCGAGATAAGTTATGCGGAGACACGCAATGGATTCATAACGGAAATTAGGATATCTTTTTGCCGGCTAAGAGGAAGTGATTTGAGACATTTTTTATTGTTGTGAGTCCAGCTACATTAACGGAAAAATCAGCTTGAAATATTAATTCTACTCTGCAGATAGTAAAAACTTATGTATAATAATGATAACCAACATCTGTTGTCTTCTGCGCTTAAATATTCGAAACCTAATTCCCAACACTTACACTAAACTCCACACACGTACCACAATACAACATATTATACACTATATAAATATATTATATGTATATATAAATTACCCATAAATATATAAAACTTATAAAACCCATTCCTTTTCAAAAAAGCGTATACATAATTTAATTATTGTAAATATGTTTTTTTGTTAAACAACATTTTGAGTGTGTCCAAATACTTGTAGACAAAAACTGGATTTCACCCATTACGGGCTTATAATTACAATTTAAAATCTCAACAGAGACGAGAAGTTTGGAGGGGAATATGGATATCTAGGCGTTTACAGGGCTTGCGACCTGTCATTGGCTGGGTTAAGTGGTCACCTGATGTATTACAACATTCCCCATTTCACCTAGTATTTGTTATCCATATCTGCCAATATACAGTAAAATGGCGCGATGTTTTTTTTTTATTTTTTTTCTAAATCACTCGTTTCGATATAATATGCGTTCAAAGTAAAACACTTGCATGTGTATTGTTTCCATTATCATCCATTTTGTTGTAGGTAATTAATTTAAGTTTATTTGTTTATTTGTTTATTATGGTCCCTAACATTACATATCTTATTCATTACAGATGGTGTGTGAAACTAATTTGTTATTGATATCTTCTCTACTAGGTGGCGTTTTGCGCACCTGTCTCAGAGAAGATATGTACAATATTATAATTATTGAAAAGATATGTAATTACTGTATTTGCCTGAAAATTTAAATTTATGATTTACAATTTGGGATTTGAATAAGTTTATGTTATTTTTAAATATGCTATTACAATAGGTTATTAAAATATAATTTTAAAACATCATATCGTATTGTATAACATTATATTCCTATCACGTGCTACAAAGTTTACATAATATTTACAGAAGTTAAAGTGTACACAAATATTGATATACCTACATACCAAAACAAAATGTAAATTCGGCTCTTGATCATAAAGAGATCTTTGTCCTCATCTCACTGACCGTCCACAACAGTATTCTTCCTTTGTATGTATTCAGCATTCACTATGTGGCGTCTTTGATGATAACGCGTAGGAAATCGAATTCGGTACACAGAAGATGCGGTCCATTTTGTGATCAGTGTGATCAATCACGCCATTCAACGCGATTACACGCGGTCATTGGACCAAACTAAGTCATTGTATTACCTGCAGTAAAATCTTTAGATACTAACTAACTAACCATCACGCCATTTCCCCGTAGGGGGAGAGAGGAAAAGCTTTACCACTCTGCCCTTTTTTACTTTGGGTTTACCAAATTTTTGACAAGGATTATTGTTTAAATTTTTTTTAAGAAAAAAAATAATTGTATGGCATGGGTTTTCTGGCCCCCCCCTTTTTTAACCAGGCCCTCATTTAATTCTTTTTCCCTTCTTTTTTCACTCTTGCTCCACAAGAAAAACCACTAAAATCCCCCCAAAAGTCGATAAAACTTATCTCAGCCTTCATACTTCTAATTTTTATTTTAATTATAAAAACTTCCCCTTTCCATAGGATTTTCCACCTTTTTAATTATTTAAAAATTTTATAAATGTCTTTAACTTCTGTTTCCCCTCACGCAATTGTTAAACGGAAAAACCAAAAAAAGTATGAAAACCCAAAAATATTTGGGTGAAATTTTTGTTTTTTTTTTTTCTAAAATT